>JAAGNO010018045.1:20078-34027 GCA_033439905.1 Ceryle rudis
GGCCAAGGAATGAAATTGGCTTTAATAAAGCCAAGCAAAAAAGGTGTAAGCAGGACTTTAGTGATCCATAAGACTTCAGTAGTCCTCCGACCAAGGGTGTCTTTCTCTCTATATATACCCTGCCACCAGCCTAGGTTTTAATTACACAAGCCATGGGTAAAACTAAGTCTGCTTTCTAATAATTTTGATGTGATATTCTCTAAACTTCTAGGACATTAAGGTGCCTGCTATGCTCATCCTCTCTCAAGCATTAAACAAGTGTCATTGCTGAAGACAAGAGGTGTGCTCTAAACTGGTAGTGGGAAAAAAGCAGACTTCTCCCCACTTCAAGAAATTATTTAAATCCCCTACACCTCTCCAGTAACTCTCAGAGATTAAATTTACCACTTGTGCCATGACAATTAAAAAGCATTAACCCCGGGACACACCAGACACCAATTGCCAAAATGCCTTCCTATTAATTAGTGCAGCACTTAGTTCAGATCCCCAGTTCTTTTTCTGGAGTGTAAAACCTGCAGTATCACAGCACAGGACAAATTTGCTGCTGCAGCTGCAGCACTTGAGTCTGTTGTGAACTCTCTGCCTCCTAGTTCAGAGTCCCACACAGAGAGTCCCTCTCTGAAATAACCAGATATAATTGGGTTCAGTGGAGTTCAAAACTATGCTCCAGCTTCGTCATATCAAAGTCTATTGATTCTGTGGCAGCCAAAGCACATTGAAATGCTGGGAGCGTGGGAGGGAAGTTATGAGCAGAGCATGTTCAGGTCTGTGCTGTTACGCCAGGATACAGTACGCAACCAGACTTTGCCTGAGCTTTCAAGAATTCAGGTGTGGTCCCCTGGAGAAGACTTTATCTCCTTCTCTAATTGCTGCAAAACATATCTCATTTTTGCTAATGTACTTTGTATGTTTCATGGCTTGATACTTCTGGGACTCATTTGCCTTTTTTTTTTTTTTCAAATGTCAGGACTTTCTCCTGAGATTGTTCATTCATTATATTTATTTTCTTGGACATGATTTAACAAACCATCCCTGAAGAATTTGCAGCTATTAACTTTGTTGAACAGTAGCTCATGTGAGAGTTAAAGGCAAATGGTCTAAAAGGAAGTAATGGGCCAAAGCAACCTCCAGGGTATTCATCTGCCCCTAAACTCATTTCAATAATTCTTTTCCACAAGGACTAAAAAAATTAAAAAAAAAAATAAAAATATTGCTGTAGTTGCTGATATGAGACCATCCAGTGCAAGTGCACATAAACATAGCAGTCTTGCGAAGTTCCTTTGCCTAGATAGTCAAGCTAATACTCAAATCTTCACTCTCATTCCTGGTTGATCCTTACATGTTTTGCACTCCTACCTCACATTCACTCCTGTAAGCCCCTGGCCAGCAGTAATAACTGACTATCCACACCATCATGGGATGGCCATTTGGCTCACATTGCTCTCAGTGACGGTTCTCAGCTTGTGGAGTCATGGGGGTGTTCACTGGCAACCGTATTGTGGAAAGAAGATCTGCTTGCTGCCACTACTAAAACTAAGGAAGCTGTAAGTGACAGTGTAACTACTTCATCTTCTATGGTCAGAGAAGGATATGAAAAGCATACTATATAATGTAACATATACATAATCTTGGTCATTCTGCAGGCTGTAATTGCAAATTAATTCCTGATGAACAGAACGTGATGAAAAGTCTGAGTGCCCAGAAGTCCATCTGGTTTTCTCCAAATGCACCAGCTGTACACAACTGAGAATTCACGTCCCTTAGTTCTGTGCACATAAATGCAAACAGTGCAATTTCATACAAGATATTCCTTCTTTCCACAAATTGCAGCTGACTCCAGCAACAGTGCCCTTTCTTAAAAACACTACTTACACATAGACAAAGAATGTAACTTAGTCATTGTTGTTGCTGCATGTAACTCACTGTCTTTCGGCAGAACTTTTCGGTGTCTGTTCCTGACATAACCAGACTCAGTCACTTGGTAATTTGTTTGGTTTTTGAACACTTCAGTATTAAAAAAATATAAGAAAGAAAAGGAGCCCTTCAAATCAAAATAACCTCCCAGTACACTGCAAGTTTAAGCAAAGTCAATTTGGTAATTTTTAATGTCATGTCTATGTTATTTTCTATTCTGCTAAGTCTCAGTGGAGAGCCAAAGGTACTGGAAGCGGTATCCACCCAGTACCTGGAGACGTTGTGCAACCTATAGAGCCATATGTGCAAAATATTTTATCCAATCTTTTATGATATTACTTCTGGTCCTTGAATTAGTCTGGATATCTCAGTCCAGGGTTCACTGTTGCATGTTCAATTGTTGGTTATGGATCTATATTCTATTTTCTTTCAGAAATGTTTGTTTTTTCAATATTTGCTATTTTCAACATTTGATGAGAATGAAGACACTATTTTGTCTCTTTCAGCTGAACTTAAAAGAGTTTCATCTGGTTTTATGTGAATTGGAAGTATCTTTTTTTAGTTATATGTCTCCTCTAGGATGCTTATAAGTCTCCCTAAAGAAATCTCCTTGTATTTGGCACACAACAAGGAACACAGAGCTAAAACTCACTGAAATGGGATGAAGCATCTTCATCAATACCTATTAGTTTCAAATCAGGTCACCTACCAAGTGCTATTAGGATATCCCCATGCCAGTACAGATGGGACATTTTTAAAGGTTTTTTTCTGCAGTAAATGATTAAAATCAAATAAATTAAAAATATATTCTCAGTCAGCCTGAAACAATTTGTGACCAGTATATCTGGAAAGAAACTGGAAGATCAACCAACTGGAATGCTAGGTAACTGGCATTGCCATCTTAGTAAAGGTCCAAATTCTTGTTCAAACCCCTCCCTCTCACATCCAGTGTCAAGCAGGTTATTCACTGCAGGTCTCCTGGGAGAATGCTGTAACCAGTGGAAAATGCAATGAAGTTATTTGTGTAGCTTCTGGGTAAATCAGAAGTGAAAACATTGTGTGTGAAAGGAAATGTTTCTTCTGAGAGACAATTATTTTTTTCTTTTTTCCTTTTTCATTCCTTTTTTTTTTTTTTTTATTTTGCTGAAGAAAAGGACTGCTTCAATTTGAACTGAAAATTTTTAATATTCTTTGCTCAGTAGCCCAACCAAAAAAATCTATTATTTCCTCTGTGCTACTTCTAACCTTTCTATTTCATTCAAACTAGGTTTACACAATTTGCTTTCTAAAGAGCCATGGCATCGGGATCTGTAGAACAGCCAGGGTCAAAATTTCACTATTTTTGAATACACCTACAATATACAGAGATTTGCATAATAGGCCCTAATGCCTCCTTCAGAATCATTATGGTCTATTGAGTAAATAATGTGTCTATTGAAAATGGTTGAAATACCCATTTAGTTGATAGACTCTATTGACTCCTAATAAGAAGCTATTAGAGTTGAATAAATATTATGCATTTTAAAACTTGCCTAAATATATTCCATTTCCACATATTTTCATATTTACACAATGGACTGTAAAGAACATGTTGTATCTGCTCACAGAGAGATCCAAGAGAGAGCTTCCCTATTTGTAAGGCTTTTTCTTAACTTTGCAGGTGCTAAGGTAGGTTGTATTTGGGTGGTTGTTTTGGTTCTGATGAAGCCAACGTGGGGGAACAAAATCGAAACAAGAAGGAAGATTAAACTACATGATTTGGTTCTCTAAATAAAATTAAGCTTTTCGTTTTCAAAGAGTTAGCACAGAATTTAGCCATGCTCTCTTGGGCTTATATGTGGGAGAGCACAACACATTCTTTACAGTCAATTGTTTAAATATGCAAATACATAGAAAAGAATAAGCATAGTTAGACAATACGTTAAATGCATATTTGTATTTACTCTGCCTTAAAAGTTTTCTTGATAGCTGAAAGAATCTCTCAAGTTAAAGCATACTTTGATAATTATACATATATACATTTTTTGCTTATCCATAGCAATTCTGAAGCAACTGTAAGTAGCTGTGCCAGTTCAGCATAAAGATTTCAGACTCCAGATGTGCCTTACAGTGTCTTCTGTCTCATCTCAGAGTTACAGATCCTGGATCGCACATCCTGGTGATCCATTTGCTGCCATGTGGACATAAAAAATAGCCAGGACTCAAAGCTGATACATGACTGTCTCTCCTGGATGTGCTTAGATCAGTTGAAAAGAAGCCAGGTTCAACCGCTTGTAATGAGCGACTCCTTCCTTTCCTTCCTTGAGGCTCGAACAGGTACAGACAGTGCCAAAAAGTGATCACTTTATACATTTTCATACCAGCTGACTCCATGTTCTCCAGTAATCACAGACTCCATGATTGCCATTCTCATTGCTTTCAAATGGTTCACATATTTATGTACATTCTAGGATCTCATCAGCCTCTAGAAGATCACCAGGAAAACTTACCATCAGTTTGCACCAGAGGTCAAAGGGGGAGGCTGTTCTTTATGGGCCATAGGAGCCCCACAGAAGTCTGACACAATGGTATGTAAGGACTGTGCATAGACCTGCAGAGCTTGTTTCCAGAGGTTGAGCTCAGTGACTCACAGGTCTGACCACATAGTCATTGACTGTGTTTACTCTGATATACCTCTTCATAAGCTCAGTTTTCCAAAAGGTTGCCTTGACTGTATATCACTGTGACAGTGTTATGTAAATAGTTTTCTCAGTTTATTTAATTTGCTGTTGGCAAGAATGGAGGGTTAATGGCCTTGGCACAAACACATCTTGCTGCTATTTTCCTGTCAGTTCCTTGAATATGTGAACACTAGAAAGTCTTCTTCAGTCTCACGACAGCAAAGGAACACAGAAAGGTTTATTTTAGGTATAGCACTATCCTGTTTTGGACAGAAGATATTGATATCCAAACTGTAACTGATTTGTCCTGTGATAGACACATCTGATTTGGTTGTTTTACTCATCTCTTTCCTCTGCAGTCTACTACTGTCTTCCACATTTTACTCACCCCATGCATGCTGCAGAAATTGTGGTTGACAGGCCACCCCTTTCTCCTTTCTCCCCTTCCTCCAGCCTCCTGATCACTCTAGGTCCTTACCCAATGAGCACAAACACATGGGGGGGGGGGGGGGGGGGGGGGGCAGAAATCTGAATGAAGTGTTATATAAGCAATGCAGACTTACGGGGAGAAGGTTACCAAGACTCTTCCCATTTCTCTATAATAAAGACATGTAATTTTTGTCTCCTATTTTCCTTACATATGTGATTGTTATGTATGAGGCTAATATGCATAATTTTGTTTGCATGAATGAGAATCAATCATATCTATTAAAAATCCCAGTTGTGCACACAGAATTTGAGTATGTCTTTATGCCACGGAAGACAGAAATTAGGGATCTCCTAATTGCTGTATTTCTTCCTTAAAGGACAAGGCAAAGATACAGTTGTTTTGGTTAGCTGCTGGAAATAGGAATAATATGTGATTAGTCTACACGTGCTTTTGATATTCAGTATCAGTCTTTGTGATTCAGGGACTGTAACCTAAAGAGAACTAACAAGCAACACGCAGAAAGGAGTTAAGAAATTAACAGCATTGGCTTAAACCCATTTAGAGACATTTGTACATTTTGTTTCTCTTTTGCATAAGTGGGTAGGAAAAATGAGTAGAAAGATGAAATATAAGAATTATTATGTTTTGGTGCCCTTTCCTCCATCCCACACCTAAAAGAAAGGAAAAAGAAAAGACAGCAAATATATGGAGAAAACCAATTCCATTTCTAAAGAAATGTAGACTGTTTTTAACAATAGGAGATACCCTGTTATGTTTCTAGACCTCATGAACTGTGGTAATCAGGTGTCTTTATCTTTTCTTTAGAAGAAGAATCATAAATAACCATCTTTCTGAGGTGCTTTCTATTAAAAATATATAAATACATCCTGAACAGTTAAATTTAGATAGGTAAAACACTAGGATTGTTTGGGTTTTGCCTTTTTTTTCATGATCTAATAAGAAACCATTTTTAGTGAATGAAGAAATTGCCTTACTGTCACTGCTGAAAACATCATTAACTGTCTTTTCAATTAACAATTCTGCATTAACAAATCACAAGTGTTCAGCGGTATAGCCATCAAACTTCCCTTCCAGTAACTCCTAGACATATGTACTTAAAGGAAAATTTAAAACCTGTCCTTCAATAAAGTATGTGATTTATCACTCCCAAAACAATGTTGAATTGTTTAAAAGAAAATCAAAGGATTTTTCATTTTGTAAATAATGTTTAGACCTCTTTAGACATGGTAATTTTTCTGCATAAGGTGTGATGAGATTAACAGGCCAAAAACATATTACTGGTCATCCACTTCTGATTCCAAAATCCTATAAAAATGTATCTTGCCAAGCAGGCAAAGTCACTCATAAAGCATTTCTCTGGAAAATCATGAAAAGCAGACACGTTTGCAATGGAAGAATGTTTACTATCATTGCCAGCTGCCTTAACAGCCTATGGAACTCAATGAAAAAAAAAAAAACAGGTAGGTAGTTCAGATCTAAACCTGGACTCTAGATTCTAATCTCATTTCTCAGGTATTCTGAATGCATTAAAAGCAGAAGGTGGCTAACTTTTCTTCTTTAACTGAAATTCCACTGTTTTGAGAGATATTGAGGAGCAAGCCCATCCCTCAACTGAATTGTGACTCACTTGACTCTTCCTGATCTGGGTGATACATCATTGATTGTAGTTTCCCTCTGACATCCCCTTCCCTGAACACCTATTTGGTATTGCTGAGGCTAATGTCTTCTCCTGGACATTGCCAGTGAGCAACCTTTCAAGACTGCATCAGTGGACAATTATTGGGTTCTGAAGTTGCATCCACACCCTTTCCTCTCTTGCATAAGACTGAAAGCAAATGGCCTTATTTCTGATATCTTCTTGGATCTCCTCTTGATCATTTGCTCTGTGCTTTCAAGATGGAGAATAGGTAAAATGTCTCTTTCCCTGTCAAGAAATTGAAGGGAAAGAGGTGCGCTCATTTAGTGATCAGGGAATTGATGCTAAAAAGGAAATTGAGACTTTTGTTTCTGCTGCTGAAATACTTGTTTTCATAGAAATATGAGTAGAGAATAATTTTTGATTCACTCTTCCAGTGGCTGATGAAACTGTCTTCACAGGACAGTAAGTGGTGGGAGCTTGCTGTGAATCAATTATGTCCCATCATAGTGCTTTATCACCTGTACCTATGTGCTGATGAGTGGACAGGGTACTTTGAAAACTCTGCATGTGGACTTCAGTGGCCTGAATATCTGAATTTTCCTTGTCAACTGACTGAAAAGAGATCCTCTTTACACTGATATTAATCGCCCATTAAAGGTTTGTTCCATTTGCTTTTCCCTTCTGATTATTTCATATTGTCTCAGTTAGTAAATGATCCCTCCTTATAGTCACGTTCCCTTACAGACTGTTGAGATCTTTCTTTCCAATCCACATTATCTAATAGACTGTATGCAATATCATATACTGAAGCAGAAAACTGATCAGTTGATGTTGGTTTTTAAAGAGCTCTGTATCATTTTATTGTACACAAAAAGAGCTTGTCCATTGTCACTCGATAAATAGTCTTTAACAATAACATAACCACAGGGTATCTTCAGTATACATTCTTTAGATAAAATCCTCATTAGGTTAATGTAACATCACTGGCTTTAGCCTGCATTTTATTTTATATAATGAGTTCCTTTTTATACAATAAAGCTCATGAAAGAAGAAATTGTTGGCTCATAGGGAAGAGATGGATGAATATAATAAGGCTTCTGTTGGAGGGATTTATGATGTATATTTAGCATTGCAGACAACATAGTAAATCAATGCCACAGCCAACGTGAAAGATACATTAGTTGCCATTTGTTTTTTACCAGTCTATCTAAGTCCTTTTCAGATGTCATTCCAGAGATTTATAAATCAGTCTCATTTCATGTTATTAAAAAGTCTATTACACATTATAATGCAGCTCTAAAACATAGCAAATTATTTCACTTTCATTGTTGTTGGTACCATTAATATCTCCTCCCTATTCTATGACATTTAACCTGGACAGAAGCACTGGTGCTAGTGTTGTCAAAACAACACAGTAATTGGAAAGGCAGATGAGTTTCTGAGAAATGTAATAGTCATAAGTTTTCTCTAATTTCCTGGGATATCCGTGTAAGGTGATGTTATGTTCTTTGGCCAGATGCTGCTGTTAATCTTAAAGCACTGAAAAGAAATTTTTCATTTGGCAATAGCTTAGAAGAGCAGGTTCAGCATTGTGTTACATGAACTATGTCCATAGTGTTAACTATGGCAACATGCGTGTCAGAGGAGCGCATGCAGTTGGATTTTTCTGTTGAAGCTTCATAGGAGCATCTACAAGCACAGGAGTTGAAACTAGTGTTTGCTCACAAGTAGACTTTCCTTGATCTGCTTTTTAGTATCACTTTTTCCCTTAGTCTACCTTTGTAGGAAAAAGACCCCTAAATCTTTATGGAATTTCAGTAGCTGCTCTTTTAAACTCAGCAGCATCCTGTCTTCTGTTTCACAGGCTACGAATATCATAGATTTCAAATGAGGAAAAAGTTTGTACTTATAATCAATATCAGAAAACCTGGGTTTAAAAGTGTGGGTTTGGTTTTGTTTTGTTTTTTAACCTGTGATCAGAAAACACTCTGGCACTATGGCAGAAGCCGTAGGAACTCTGATAATTCTGCTTATTTCTTCAGGAAAGATCACAAGAGGTAGAAAAGCTGCCTAGTGTGAAACGTGCAAAGTTTGTTGTTCTTGTCTATCCTATTCAAACCTCACACAGACCTTTTATGAATAAACTGAAAGAGTTCAAGGAATAACATGATTTTGTTCATGTTATGATTGGTTGCCTTCAGTGCTTCCTTCACATCTATTACTTATCCAACACAGTTCCAATTCACTTAAGTACAAGTATTAAATTAGATTTTCTAAGTGATGATTGTGTTGTTCTAGGTTTTTCTTTAGGTAGACAGGCTTCTTTAAGAGTTACTCAGCACCTCCAAAGATATAATGGATTAGTCTGATTTATCCATGGACAAGTAGCTTCCAGATATTTGTTATTCATGGTATTTTTTTCCATTTTAAATTGAGAGGCTGTGTTAATTGCCAAAGAAATATTTGAAATGGCTGGCAAAGTTTTATACTGCACAAGAAGCTCGTCACTCTGGTGAAGAAACTTGAGGGCAACAGCTAGTGTAAGAACAGATTTATTTGTGTGTGCTACTGTCACCTAGTCAGAAGAAATTGCACTTCTAAAGTGTGGGTTGTTCCACAGTTGTTGTTGCTTTTCTCTAGTGGTAGCAATCTGTACAGCAGTATCTCTGTGGTCTTAAACATATAGATTAATCTGAAGCTTAGTATAAATGGATAAAAGAGTTACTAGTGTTCTGACTGCTAGCAGGAGAAAATGGCAAGCATCTTTGTTATCTGAGCTCTTCTTTCTACGCTGGCTGTTGTTCAGTGCTCAGAATGTAACAGGTCCACTTGCCATCTATTGGGAAGGGCCCCCAGGACAGGCTTGACAAGTGTGTATACATTTGTAATCCATTAGACTATTTATGTTCATATGGAATACTGATAATTATCCAAGCATAATGACAAAAGTGAAAGAGGAAAGCTAGGAGTCAGTCTTGAAATCTGAAGACATGGTTTCTGCATTTACTTTTAGGTTCTGATAAATAGACATTGTGGTGATAGGTGCTTTGTGCATGCTTGCACTATCATCATCATTGATAGCTTCCTTGTTACAGGAACAATGCCCTCCCAGGATCAAAATACCTCTTTATCTTGATTGCCTGAGGACAGAAACCTCCAGGATAAGCAAGGTAATAGGAACTAAAATAGCTCCAAGTCCCATTAACTCTAGCCATCATAAAGCACAAGTAATGCACACTCAAACCAATCATTATTTATAATGAATTCTGAAAATATGATATAGAGCCTGAAGCCAAACTTAAATTAAAATCAATATGATGTCACATCAGTACTGATGTGTCTTTTGGAGTTGTATGTGGAACAGAAAATTGTTATAAAACAATATATTCATTATAATCTCTGAATTTGTATTTAAAAAAAAAAAAAAACACCACCAAACTGTATTGCAATGCTGTTATGCAAAGAACATCAGTGTTTAGGGCCTGGTGGTAAACCCTTTGAGCTCTTCTATGTTATTCAGTGTAACCAGGACCCATTAAAAAAAAAGAAAAAAAAAAACCCAACAACACAGAAACCTTGCATCTCATTCCCCCTTTTAAATCTATGTTAGTATTTTTTATAACTTTCAAAATATATTAACACCACAAATCAATTAATTGTTTGAAAAATTGAGATAAATATTTATTTCACAAATTATTACTATTTATTTCACATAGGCAGGTGATGACATTAACCATGTCATCGTTGAGGGGCAAAGCAATGGTGGTCCTACCATGCTCAGTTTAGTCAAGGTCACAGGGCTGAAAGAGGAAGAGTCATCTTCCTTGTCCCTGTTCTTTGCGAGTATCATGAGCCTTTCTTCCTATGCCTGTACTTGTGCTGTCATTGACCTCTGTTTGAATGAAAAATAGTGAGATGCAGCAATTCCTGGTAACAAGCATGCTGGATGTCAAAATATGATTTAAATATAAGAATGCAGGTCTGTATCTCCAGTTTTTCTTCATGTGGCTGTTACTTCAATCAGTTTGTTTATTCCTGTTAAATACCACTTTGTTTTAGTCCCTCTAGGAACTCAAACATTTTCCATTTATGTTTATTAGAGTGTGTCCAAAGGAGGGCAAGTAGGATGGTGAAAGGTCTTGAGGGTGAGCAGCTGAGGTCGATTGGTTTGTTCAGCTTTTAGAATAGAAGGCTGAGGAGTGACCTCATCACAGCCTACAGATTCCTCAAGGGGGGCAGTGGAGAGGAAGGTCATGATCTGGTGACAAGCAACAGGACATGAGCAAATGGAAAGAAGCTGCATAATGGGAAGTTCAGATTAGGGAAAGTTTCTTCACCAAGAGGGTGGTTGGTAGCAGGAACAGACTTGCCAGGGAAGTAGTCACAGCACTGATCCTGCCAGAGTTCAAGGAGCATCTGGATGATGCTTTTTTAGTGTTTTAGGTAGTTCTGTGAGGAGCAGTGAGTTGGACTTGATCCTTATGGGTCCCTTCCAATTTCAGATATTCCATGATCTGTGTTCACAACCCGTATTGTTAGGTTTCTTGCCTTTATTCCACCCACATAAGAAATCTTGAGTGCCCATGGGTTCCTGCCACAGGCAAAAGAAAAACAAAAGAAATTTGTGTGTCTCTTTCAGTAGCAGGGTTCAGAAAATCCAGAAAAGTGACAGTTTTCTGTTGAAGACCTAGTAATGATCTGCTCTTACTGACCCTTAGTCTTCAAGATGCTAAAGTCAGACCAGGAGATGAAATGCAACTGCTTAGATTGGGATGTTGCTACTAGAATAATGTTGTGCATTTAGGAATTGTTGTCTGTTGCATGTATGAGTGAAACTTAAAATATAGTCATTACTTACAAAGAATAAGCCATTAATACAGCCATTACTTATGAATGGTGTTGTCAAATACACTTAAAAATCATCACCTTACTGGGAAAATATTTGTCTAGCTTTTGATTAAAATGCAATGAAACTGAGTTTAAAACACTGTTCATTTCATGGTTTTATATGTTGATATACAGAATACTTGTGGCACTGTAACCTTTTGTATAAACAAGACAGGTTTATAGGAAATATTTATAAACAGGTAGATGGGATGGCGTATAAACCAGAGAGATCATCAGTGATACGCTGAAAGTTTTCTAGGCGACTTTTCAGGTCATTCTGTAAGCTCCTCATGTGCATATAAAATGAGAAAATGGACTAGGTGCATTAATGTGATACATGTGTGTCCATGCAATATTCTGTTTGATCTGAAATAAAAATAGCAGAGGAAAAAATGCATTGTGGGTAGAGGAAAACTTGTTACTGACCTCAGTGGGGCTATAAATGCTACAGTTTTTTCCTGTGCTATGCTAGGTGCATCCACTGAAAACTCAGTCTATTAGAGTTGCTTACTGCCATCCAATACTTGAAGTACCTTAAATCACACCTTATACTTCCTCAGTCATCCCCTTTCTTAGCTAACTTATATTTGGTGTACATCCATTTTTCCAGCCAGTGGCTCTTCAGACATACATAAATAACACTGTAAACCAACACTAACCATAGTAAGTATTTTACTGGTAGTAAAAATGTAGATTTTTCTCATGGGAGGCAGAAAAAATAATTTGACTTCCTTGTAGCCAGCTTATTTACAATGAAACAGAACTCCATTTATTAGTTCTTGACAAATAATCATTCTGAGTCAAATTAAATATAGAAAATTTGGTTTATGTCTAGTATAGACTAAGAAAATAGTTTGCGTGTTGTAGTATATGTTCAGTTTGTACAATTTAAGAGTATATAGGTTGTTACTTGTGATTTGTTTCCTTTTGACTGTCAACTGCTGTTTCAGTCGGGTAATCAGTGATATTTTACATTTCAGCTATTAAGATTCCACTAAGCCATATTTGAACATTTTCCTTGCAATATGGCTCCTGTAGGAGCCAGTTTTCATAGTATGGTATCATTGAAATAATCACCTCTCTCTCTTTGAGAAATATACTGTTTATATTCAGGGCTGAAGTGTAGTGAACAGCAGTAACATATCTGTTACTTAAAAAACCAGAGAAGGAATGTAATCATATTTAACTTGTTGCATTTATTACTTATTATATCTGTTACATCTCTCTTCTTTAGTGAATTTTGTTTCATTTTCCTTTTAATTCAGAGCTTAACTACCCTAGAATGCTGATTTTATAGTTTTGCTCTGACAGTCAGAGATTGCATAAGGAGCAATTTAAAGGAAATGCGTTTTAGACCCGTGCATAGAGAAATATTTATTTTTTTCCCAGTCATTCTGGAAAACAGCTAGTATTCATTTTGCATTAGTCACCCTTTATTGGTATTTCGGAAATGTGAAAAACCAAACCAAACCAACCAAACAAAAAAGGCAGTAGGAGGAAAAAAAAGTCATGCTTTATGCCTAGGCCCAGTGATGTTTTTTTTTATAGGAGCAGCAGGTTTGTTTATTTCAGGGTCAGGGATCTTCTGAATTGCCAATTAATTTCAGCTACAGTTTTTATAATGAACATAGCAAAAGTTGCGTTGGTAGTAAAGTGTATATGGACTGAATAAAGCTCTTCTTGTGATACCTAATATGAATCTATGATGACATTGTCAAAATGCAAAGAAAACTGTTTCCATCCCAGTATTGAATTTTGCATGTATATTTTTATTGTGAATGAAGTCTTCCCTTTTGGAGAATTTTGTGAAGGCACAAAGTGCATCTTGCTATGGAGAAATGCAGAAGACAGCCCCCCAAAACATGGGACAGTATGCTCAATAGTTTTTTTTCTGAGCAGTGTTTGTAATTATTATGATTATTACTACTTTGAAATATTTATGTCTTCAATTTTAGACTTCTAAGGGTGTATGAGTAGAGTTGTACAGTAATGAAAGTTAGTGTGCATGTGATATGCTTGTTTTCTATGCTGTTTTTTACAAAAAGGATAAAATAATTGCTCTTGTCTTAAGCATTATGAGAAACCTAGGACTATATATCCACCATAATGGCTGAGGAGTGTGATGTCTACTTAAATCTTTTTGTGAGGGAATGTGCATATGTTTATATGTGCAGGCATTTCTCTGATTTTGGGGAAAAGTGTCACCAGTGTCTTCAGCTAAGTGATGAGGGCATAGTGAAGGTGTCCCCATGCCACTTGGGCAGCTGGGCAGCCCCCAGCACCAACAGTCACTTCCAGCCATGCCGTGGGCACCACGGAGAAGCTGCTTCATGGCTCTGTGTGGAGAGCAGGAGAGCCAGAATTTAAGATGTGTTGAGAATGACAATCCTCAGCCACC
>JAAGNO010018045.1:36540-64877 GCA_033439905.1 Ceryle rudis
AATTTAAACTGTGAGCAGATTAATGAAGCATTTGAGTCAGATATATACTGATGAACTACCTCCCTTCCCTCCCTTCCCTCCCTTCCCTCCCTTCCCTCCTCAATATTGAAACTACAGTGTGCATATAGCAAAATTATTACTAGAAAGATAGTTTGTACATTTTCTTTAAAAAATGTCCTGCCTGAGTCTGACAGAAGTGCCAGGGAATTAATTAAAAAAAAAAGTGGAGGGCAATAAAGGGAAAGAAAGAGTCACTCCATAGTCAGATACAATTTTTCATCTATGCATTTGCACTGCACTTTGCTTCAACACAATTGAAAATGATTCACTGAGGGAAGCTGTTAAGAATGAAGTGGGTGTTTCCAAGTGCCAGTTAACAGAAAAATGATAAAAATGTTTCAGAACTGAATGCTAGGGTGAAGGACTAGAAAGGGAAATGAAATGGCAGTGTACTTTGTATCCATCTCAGCCGAGCCTCATGAAGTATTTTAAATACATATTTTAAGAAGTGTAATGAGAACAAAACATTGAAGTCCAGAATAGTTGTGTTTTATTCTAGCAAAACATGTAACTCCAAGAAAATAATGAATTATCTTTTATATAGACATTCCTGCAAGCATCTTACCGTGCATCCGATAGCACAGCAGTATCATCTGCTCCTCTGTCAAAGGAATTTTTATAAACTTAGTTATAAAGTCTCAGGTCTTACTTGAACTAATAAGCCTAAGTTTCATGTAAAAAAAACTTTAAGTATCAGGCATAATGTTTTTATAGAGGGGAAATAATTTGGAAATCATTATGCAAATGAACATTATAGCACCTGCTTCATTAGGTATGTTATGTGGTCACAGTAAATTAATCTCTTTTAATATTGAAAAAGAGAAAGAATGGTTTCTGACTTTCTGCAGAATTAGTGAGTAGTAGTTCCATGGCTTAGGATGTTTCTTTTGTCCCTTCTGCTCAAGTTCTTCCCCAGCACTGGGCAAGGAGAATATAATTGTCTACAATAAGCTCAGTTAGTTTTGTTTACCCTTTGTGTTATTTCTCTTCCTTCAGGGTTAGCCGTGGAGCATCCCTTCTCTTAGCAGCAATGTTTGGAAATCAGTAAAAATGTCTCAGTTGGCATCAGTTTTTCTTGCTACATAGATTTCAGATTCTTTATGTTTTAAAAAACTCTTAAAATGAGGGGGGAGATGTGAGAAATGAGAGGTGAAACAGTAGTAAAGTTTTCCTAAGCTAGACCTCTCAGGAGACCTGTGATTATTTCCTATCTTTGCTAGCTCCAGGGTACAATTACACAGCTAAAAAGTGGAGATGAAGAGAGGGATAGCTGGATAGTTTTTAAAAGCTCACTTCACATAATTTAAGAATTTTGGTTAGGCTGACAGATACACACTTGTATTTGGGATGCTCCACGTGTCGAAGTACGTATGTAAACATCAGTAAAATCATGTGCAAGAACATAGAGGATTCTGATGCTAAAATAGTGAGGTAAAATTAAATACTAAAACTAATTTTAGCCTCCTTGAGAAAAATGAATTGTAAGCTTGTAGTATCCTGTTAAGGATATGTTGCTTTCTGAAGAGTGACTTCCAAGGCAGAGTTTCTTTACAGGTTGCCCAGAAAATCTTGATCCAGGTGGGGCAAATTGATATCAAGCAGTGGATTATTAAATAAGAAAAATTTCCAGCTCACCTTTACAAACATCTTGAATAGAAGAAGATACTAATTTTAGTATCTTTTTGCCTATTGGTAGCAACCCCTTATATTGTGAGCATTATTGTTAGAATTATCAACAGGAATATTGAATTATTTTACAGGAGGGGAAAAATTATGCTTTCTTACTCTAAAAACACTTGCTTTCTTCGTTGTTGATTTTGAATGAGTGAGAAAGTATTGCAATAACAACATGTGGGTGAACAGGTAGTTAAAAGTATATTTAGGAATATAGGCATGAAATTGTAATAAATTTGAGTACTCATTGTATTTAAAACAGTTGGATTAAGTGGCTTAACAGTGGGACGTTTTGTTCAGTAGAGAGCAGGAATATAAATGTAAAAAAAAGTTTTTAACTACTAGATGTACTGAAGAGTTTTTGAACTCACATTTCTTGGTTTTTTTTTCAGACTGCTTTGCATGGCTTTTATGAATTTGAAATAGGAAAATGCTGAAATTGGAGTATTATTTCTGAAAATAAGCAGGACAAAAAACCATTTCTGTTATATGTGTGGTTTTGATGTGGAAGCTCTCCAGAGCTCCAGTGGTTTTCTTGTATAACATTATTCTTTCCATATTTTTAGAGACAGAAAGCTACTGCTTTCTCCTTTGGTGCTTGATATTGTTTTCCCTATGTGTGTCTCATGCATACTTACAACACAGTTCATTTTTCCCTTCATCCTCTTCAGATCTCTAAGATTGAGTTCCTTTGTTGTCCTGTTCCCACATTACTCTTACTATCTTTTCCTCTTACCTTCTTCATTTGCCATCCAGATAACTGTATTCCTTACACCTCTCTTCTAAACTGGATTTCCCTCTTTTTGGTCAAACATAGACACACAAAAGCGTGTATTTTAGCTTGTGCTCAGCAGTGCACTTAGCCTGTAATTACTGTCTGTAGTCCACACTGTGCACTCGTGAGCTGCAATTGGCTTTATGCTATTAAAGAGGAGATTTTGACAGACATTGGAGTCGTTAAGATGTATGGGAAAAGAAAGAGAAGGGCTGAAAAAATTAGTTGTATAGAGAAGAATGCTGTAAGCAGCAGTAGTGAGCACTGTTCATGTAAACAGTTGTCAGTTATGGTAACTGTACAGGAACAGATAGTCTTAAAGAGTCTATGTTATTCTGACGGTATGCAACAATTGACACTTAACCATTAGTGACTTTCAAACAAAGATGTCTCAGCCACCTTAATTGAATAGCCACAGCCACTTCTAACTAGCTTCTGTACAGAGGAAAAAAAGATAATTAAAGCATGTGAAAGGCAAAAGACTAATTTTTTTTTTTATGTACTGTAATTCCATTTCCCATTCTTTGTAGAGAATCTGAAAGAATCTCTTTTTTCTTCTTTCCAAAGAAAGGAAGATAGGCTTGTTTGGCAGTTTTTAAAGAGATATTTAAGGATAGAAAACAAATATTTGGGGAAAAGTTGATGTGTTTTAAGAGAAGTAAATCTAGAATTGTTACTACTGTTGGATTCTGTTGCTCTTTCTGTGTATTCAGGCACTTATAAAATCAGCTCTGCTGGTAGATTTGAGTAGGGAACCTTGGAGCTTTAAAAAGACAACTGCAGTATAGTCTTACCCTCCCTTCTAGGATTTGGAATGGTATGCCAATGTATTGCTGTTGAGGATGGCTTATCAATTCAGAGAGAGTCTGGTGATGCAGAGACAGCTTTTTGTTATGTTCAGATGAAAAAAAGAAGAAAAGGAAAAGGCAGGAAAAAAAGTAGAAAGGATAAAGAATGTGCAAAAGGGGGAAGTGACAGTAGAAACCCATGGTTTGTAAATAAAGTTCAAGATTTAGCTCAAGTTGGCAGGTAGACCCTCCATGCAGTTCGGACTTGTCAGGACATAATTTAAGTTCACAGCAATGAATGATCAGAAGTTATCCCTATAGGCATCAGGCCCAGAGGTGTGATGGTGACCCCAGTGGTCATGATGCTACAATTTCGCCCTTGTGGTATAGCTTTCAGATTCTACAATCTTCTGTATGGATAGGTTATCAAAAGAGGCAATGTCTGGAACAGCTCAGATTCTTGCTACCTTCTACTTTAAATTACTGCAACTTATACATATGACACTTGGGGCTTTAATTTCAAGTCCCGTATGCTTTTCACTGTCATTCTGGATTTTTGGTCTTAATGTAATCTTTCTGTTGTTAAGTGTTGTAGACCTTTAAAAATAAACAACTCAAGACAGACACCATCCTAGAGTAGGTGCCTTAGAGTGCACTTATTGTCCTGGAATTGCTTAAAATATACAACACTAACAATACAAGTATAGCTTCCTAATTACTCTTAGAAATGCACTAAAATTGTTTTAACCACCAACCAAAGGTAAACCTAGTAGGAATAACTTAGGAGTTAAGCAAAATTCTCTTAATAGTTCATAGTTTACATGGTCTTCTGTAGGTTCACTTTAAGAACATTTGCTTAAGAAGTACTTAGAAAATATTTTGTTATTTTCAGCATGATTGATTAATTCAGTTTAATACAAATACAGTATTTAAGATATACAAAGAAATGTGTAGGCATTAAATATTCATTAAGACATGCCTGAGATTGACAGTGTTTATGATATTTGTGTTGTATATATGGACACCCAATTAGAAAAAAAGGAGTCAATGTCCCCAGTCATTGCATTAGAAATTGGGACTTCTCTCTGTCTATCTGTACAGTGCAGTCTGTTTTATTTTGAGAAGTATAATTAAGTGTATTTTTGAACAAGAAAAAATTCCTTTCTGCCTCCAGCTACCTCTAGAAAATTTTAATCCACTTCTATATTCATGATGAATATGGGTAGAGTGCTGATTTCTGCAGATCTTTAGTTCCTTTTCACATTCTGTACATCTGTTGCTGTTACCTGTTTCTCTTTTTTTTAGGGTTTCTCACTATTAATCACCTAGGAAACCAAACATTGATACCTCCCCTCCATTACAGCATATTCCTCTCCTGGTTTTGTTTAAGGGATAAAAAAGGTATTGTTTTTGCCTACAGTTCCCTGTAAGCAAGGCATGACCCTTCAGATATGCAGGTTTCCCGATCCTTTTCTGAATCTAAACACAATCTGAAAACAAGCATTGCAACTTTTTCCTCCTTTTATTATGTCTTTGCTCTTTTCTCTCCTCTCTTTCCTCCTTTCCCCTTTTCCTCATAGTACCCAAAATAACTTCATAACTGATAGTGTAAAAGAATTAAAGCATTCATTAGCAGTAGTAAAGGGAGGGACAAAACAGTAGTACCTGTTGTGTTTTATAAACTCTCCTTTAGGCTTTCTGTGAACTTTCATTGTATGCTGAGTTCAGCTATTGCTTTGTTATCAGAGATGCAGCTCTTGGCACAGACAAGAGACACTGGTACGCAGACTGAACTCTTTCATTCTGCCTATTTATGCTGAAAGTGTGTGGTGGTTCTCCTTATGTGGAAAGATGTAAGCTATTGTGTGAACACTCATCAATCAAATTCAACTTGCTACTGCCTAGACTGTTCTATTTTACCTTAGAGACAAGTTTATCTTGGTACACAAACACAGTCCCATGAAAGCCCTCTTAGCACCTAGCTATTGAGTTCATGTTTCTGCAGCAATGTGTACATTTTTTTTTCCTTTTTTCATGATTTTGAAACTCCTTCTACTTCATCTTCCTTATACTGCCTGGATATACTGCAGCTTATAAGATACACTGTTTTCTTAGCAGAGGCAGAAGATCTTCATGAGAAGCTGGCTTGGAGATACTTTCATCATCACTTTTGCAAAAGTTTATGAATATTTTACCCATGTAAAGATAACAATAACAGGCAAAGGGGACATTATTCCTACCTTGCCCTCTAAAAATGGGGAGAAATTATTGTGATGAGTAAAAATTATTTCCAGTGTGAAAAAAAAAAAAAAAACCAAACACCCACACATTTTTTTTCTAAAATGGAGTCTACAATAACTTCAAATTTTATTTCTACTATAGAATTTTCCTGTAATATCTTCTTTTAAGTTTTAGAACAATCAAAATGCGGAGGAAAATATTCAAATACAAGTCACCCAAACCATAAGGTATTTTTATACATGACTTCCTTGTGCTTTCCAGGCTTAGTCAGTGCTAGTGATAGGAAAACAATAAAGACACTAAAATGGAGTGTCAAGCTATGACCAATTCTCAGTCCTGCTATGCAGCCTTGTCATGGTAATAGTTTTGAGTCAAGATTCTGGGAATGCTCTGAAATACCTCTCCGTCAAAAATATCTAAGAATTTCAGTGGGACAGGTTTGGAGCTGCATTCAGTTATGAACTCTCTAAGAGCCCATCTAAACATTATTTTCAGAACTTTATTATATATGTTCATGTCATGCCATGGAGAATGCTTAATTTTTGTGGCTGGTGGTTCACGGTAGCTTTGTTTGCCAATAAGCACTGCATAGTTCAGAGCCCTTCAGGATTTTTTTGCCATTAATTCATTCTACAAGATATAAAAGTATGAAAACATTGGATAAACAGATGAGAGCAGAGTGTGGAATGAGGGGGAGGGGAGGATATGTATCCTGTCTTAGATGTACCCTTGGTGCTCCACAAGCAGAGCTACCACTGTTTCTGAGCTGCACTTCCATATGCAGCTGGCATAGAAAGAATTATTCTCACGAGGAGAGGTTATCATTTGCTATGCACTGTGAGACTGTCACTGAGAAGCTTCCATCAGCACCCCCAGGCAGCTGGGAGGAACAAAAGATGTTCCAGGGGTCAGAGATTTGCCTAGGACTGCAAATGCCAGTATGTGGGAAAAATGAATGTTTCATTCACAAAGTAGCTGGAATGTACATGTGTACACAAAAGATCTATCCTGCAACATACATTGCCAGTGGGGAAAAAAATAACTGGCTTTTCTTTGATATACTGTTTTGGATCAAATTCCATATGGATTTGAAATCCTAAATATGATTTTTCCTAATTTATGGAAGCACACTCAACTAATTCATGTGTCCAGCTCATTTAACCTTCTGCAGGCTTTGGTAAATGAGTTTATTGAACATGACAAGGTGTCTAATTGCTTTTTAAAACTTTTTAAAAGTTGTGGCAGTAGCAGATATGTTTTAAAAAAGTGAGATTGGGAAATCAAGTTCTCGAAAGTTAGGAAATGACAGAATTTAAATTCAGTGCAACCTGAATTTTAACACTTTTAACTGCATACAGAAGCTGTTTAAGATCTGAGAATTTTGGATTCAGTCCTGCAGTCCTAGTAGCACTGATTCCTAGCAGCCTGCATTCTTCACTGTCTGAGCATGGTGTTGGAGGCTTTCAAGTGACCTCCAGAAAGAATTTAGAATATTAAAGGTACTTTATGTATATTTTCTTTCACAATATTGCAGACATTAAAACAAAACAAAACACTTGTTCAATCTTGTGAGTAATTTATTGAATTATATTTGTTTTATAGAGGCATGATTGAGGGCCAAAAATAGCAGGCTATTATTCATTTTAAATTTTACAATACAGCAGAAAGCATACATAGAAGAGGATCAAGCACTGGCAACATCAGTTCTGTTTCCTCATTTGTCAGTCTTTTATTTCCAAACTTAATGGTCTTTTAATATAGATACTTTTTTAGAAATTTACTGTCCTGGTGGAGATGTTAGATTAAAAAAAGTCACTAAGTGCATGTGTTGCCTCATATTGTGAAATAAGACATGGATTCTATTTCTAGTCTTGACATGATGTTTGTATAAACTCTGTCGGATCAGTAAGGCTGCCTCTGATTTTTGGTCTAAGACAAGGGATACTGCTATCTGGTCATCCTTTTCAAATATGCTAATTTTTTTCTAAAATATCTCTTGATTAAAATATAAGCTCTTAATATTTGAAGTGTAGTATGATCTGCTTAATGGCAATAAATTAAGGAATCTGATAGGATAACATTATGTTTTTCAAAGATTCCTTAGGAGGCTTATTTTCATTAATTCCCTCTTTCTCTTACAGCTGTTGTGTTCTGCAGGGCCATTCTGCAGACGTATTGTTTCCTTTCAGAGAGGAGAAAAATGTCTAAGTGAGATTCAATTAATGGCTCTTCTTCATCCAGTTGCAGTCCTTGCATGAGAGTTGATTGATGTTTTGCCATTTTCACATCTTGTTATAGCCTTTGTCATTTGAATAAATTGTCAGTGTTTTAATGTCTTCAATACTCTAAATTATAGTGTAGGTACTCCCACCGTGTTTATAAACTTAGTTTTGATGGACTTGTCGATTTTCTTCAGTTAGTAACTTTGCTAGCTACTAAAGAAGTGAAATAGATGACCAAACAAACCTCAAAATGTTTGGAGCAAAGCAATGACTTAATCTGTTTTGTTTCATAGATGCATGAGGTGCCTGTTTCACAGATACATTCACAGATACCCCAGCCCTCTTTCACATGTCACTGGGAAAATTTAGACGAGCTTGTTCATCTTCTAGTTTTGTTTTTTAGCTAGCTCAGTTTAAATGAGTGACTTCTCACTGAGATGAGACTGTCCTCCGTCTGTGTATTATCCTGCTTCTCTGTCCCTGGGATAAAAGAGGTCAGAATGGGAAGAGACTGTGGAAGAAGAGCCATCATGCTGACAGTGTCAGTGATGTATATGGGAACTAGACTGTGTGGTCTGTGTGTAGGAGAGGGAGAAGGATCAAAGGAAAAATCAGGGAAAAAGAAGGGAGAGAATGTGAGCAGGAGAAAATCTTCCCTTCCTTTCAATTTTGAGTCTAATCCTGTTTAAATGCTTTTCTCTTCTTACCAGACAATTTTACACCTATGCTCCCCATCCCTTTCCCCTTTCTCCTCTGGAGGGTAGTGTAAAAAAAAAAAAAAAAAAAAAAGTGTGGGGCGTAGGGGGGGAAGAAACCCCCAAAACATAGAGGAAAAGGCAACAAAAGCAACAGAGTGTGACTTTCTTCGTTGGCTCCAGGACTCTGTAGATTGCTTCCCTTTTTCATGTGTTGTGGAGTGCTTAGTAATGTTCTGTAGTTGCCCACCTGTCTACATTTTTGATCTTGTCAGTAATTGTGATGAGATAAAACTGGGAAGGGGGATGACATATATGACTGGTTTGAATTCTGCCTGTAACTCATCGTGTTTCTTGGATGTGCAAATATATTTTGTGTAAATTGGAATATATTATGGGAAGAAGTTGGCTGACGAAACTCCACAGAAACTGGTTTGATCATTAAAGCAGTTCACTGTTAGAGTTTGCTCATATATGCCAAGAATGAAACAACTCTGAATGTGTGGCCTGGCTTTTTATTATCAGAACATTAATTTTTTTATGCATAAGCATTCTCATTCTCTTTTCAGCACATCTTGTGCAGGTTTTTGGGTGGGTTTTTTATCAGTGCAGAGCAAGTTGAAAATGCTATTGAATCTGAATAGTAACGTATTAGGCTTAGCTGAAGCAGACGGCTACAAAAGATGTTATGCGATGGAGTTTCTTGCCTGAAATATTAAATGAAGTGTGCCTTGTTAACCTTTAAAAAAAGGTATGTTGTTAAGGTGAAAATAACCTTTAAGACATAGGACAGTAGAAAATAAACCACTTAGTTTAATAATCTGTAATTAGTAAGAAAGTGATGTTCACCTAATGGTTTCAGCTTTCTTAGAAAATGAATCAACAAAGTGAACTCAAGTCAGAGTTAATTATTTTTCATTATGTCCCTATTTCTATTGTTTTCACCCTGTGGATCTTTGTAGGCTCACACTGTGGCTCTGCCCTACTTTAGCAGTCAGGTGGTTGATAATTTTTTTTTTTTTTTTCCTTCCACATCTTTGATTACACCACCATAAAACTAAAAGGAGCTTCATCAGGTTTTATTTTTGGTCTGGGGACTTTTCCTACCTCTCAAGCCTGAATGAATATTTAAGCAACTCATAATGCAACAATTGTTATTCTGAGGGAAAAATAAAAAGCAATACTGTACTGAACATCACAGCCTGATGAAAAGGTAATGGCACCTCTGCAGAATAGAATAAAATCAAATCCTAATTGTTTTGGTCAACTTGACTTGCCATCAAGTCATGCTTTAATCTCTGCATAAATTAGAAGCTTTTTCTCTGTTCAAATTCCTGTGGGGTTGCTCTCTTTGGCTTCTGTCTACTTAATTCAGCTCAGCTAGTGAATGCTTTTGGATAATGTCATGATATTTCCATTAAAGAATTCAAAGTTGCTGAGAAGAAAGGTGTCAAACTGCTATTATTCAATCGAGATGAGTCTCAGTGATAAGCCTTTGGTTTGGCAGATTCCTCAAGCACTCTAAAGGACGTTAGCGAATAATCTGAGGTACAGGATCCAAGGGCAAAGCCCTTTGCCCAGTGTGCCTGCGGTCAGGGTAAACTAATACGGATTACAGTAAACGAAGCCTCTGTGCTGGTAGCTGAGGAAGAAGAAGGGGATATCAGTGGTAGCACTGGCTTTCGGGAAGGAGTTGGGCACAGATGGGAAAGAAGGATGATTAATGCTGATTATTTTTTTCTGAAAGTGAGTTAGGTCATGGGATAAGTACTAATTCATGAAGTTATTGTCTTAGTCTGCTCTTGTTTAACAGTGACCTGCTTTTCCATTTTTTCTACTCCTAAATAGAATATATAAAAATATTTCTACAGTAAGGCTGCTAAATATTGAGTCTAGCCCCCACTTTACTGAGAACACTTAACAGACCACTGTTGACTTTTTAGTACTTAAAGAAAAAAAGTTAAGAGCTTTTTGAAAAGTATTTTTAACCACCTTTTGTAAAAGCCTGAATACCCGTGAAGGCACCAGAGAGTTCACACAAATCCTGATGTTTATCAATCCATTTGGGTGACCTTGAGATGCTATCATTCTGACTCCAATCAGCTATATTCTTGTGAGAGTGTGGGGGGGTGGAGAGCTGGAGGGGAAGCAGTGTAAAATGCATAAGTAAGAAGAAAAAGAGAAAAAAAAAAAAAAAGAAAAATGTTCTTTTCTGGAGAGCTTGAGTTATAAAATGAGATTATAGCTAGCAGAATCAAGGGCACATAGGCATGGCACATGATGATTATGATTTATGGGAGCATTAAAAAGGAAGAAAATCAATATATATTCTAAAAGTTCTGTTTTCCTCAGATTAATCTAAATCCCCTCTTTGTGTTCATGATGACAGAGGAAGGCTGTGTTGATAAGAACTTTTCCTTTTTTCCCCAGTGGTAGTTTCAATAAATGTTAATGTACAAATCCAGCTTTAGAAAATTAACCTTTTGTAGCCTTTCATTTTAAAAAATAAAAACAGGCAGGTACAATTTTCAATAAATTTAAGGTCAAATGTGACATTAGATAGGCATCTGCTACTAAGAAACAAAGTGATAATGCAGTACATGAAGATTCTATTACCAGGTTACAAAACAAAAAGATTAATCTCTCCATATAAAATATTCTCCCCTTCAGCACTTTCTGACAGTTATTTTCTGTGTACTGATGCCTGTAGCAAAGTGATATCTTCAACTGAAGATCTATTCTGGTTTTACTTTTTTAATTTAGTGTGCACCACAGATCTAATCGGCTGTTTGTAGCCAATTAAAAAATGTGTCATACTTTTTGTCTAATGAATGCTATATGTTGATTTGATACTGTTTTCTTCTTTTCAGTGGTGGTCTGAAAATATTTTTCATGAATCTTTGCTGTTGTACAAAGCAGCAGTCAATATTCAGGACCAGGACAGGTAAAGACAATACTATTTCTGTAAAGGGTCTTATAGAAATATACTCCTTACCCCCACCCCCCAAAAAATCCACTTACATTGTAGGAGGTTCTACCCATATGGAAAAACCTTTTTGCATACTTCAGTATTTAGTTATGAGGTTTAATGTTTCTACATCATCTCTTAAATGTCTCCAAAATGAGGTTTATCTCCTCAGAATGGCTGTAGATATGATTACAGACTATAGAACTTTAATTTCTGCACTGCAGAATATTAACAAAAATATGAACTATAAAGTATCCTTATGAACTTACCTTTTCCACTGAAAAAATTTATCTGTGTATTTATTATTAGTATTTAAAATGAAAACATTTTTGATACTATTAAAAATAATAAAGATTTTATTTTATGTATTTTACTTTAAGTCTTTCCTAAATAAAGATTTCCATTTAAAGATACTTATAAATGCACTAAAACTTGTCTTATAAAAAAAGTAATGGGTAAATATTGAATAAAGTTTTATGAGCTAAGATACTGGGAAGCTGTCATTGGAAATAAAGGCTTTGTAAGTATCAATCAATGAATCTTGACTATGCTTCAGTAGAATAGAGAAAGGGTAATAGTATAAGGTATCACTGGTGGAGCCAGTGATAATACTTTGAGCATAACTAAGAGGTCTGTCTTGCCAGTGCAGTCTTAGTACAATACACTGCTTAGATAGTGAGAGTTTGGTTTTCTTCATAAAAGTTCTTTAGATCCTAATTCTTAAAACGAAATCTCACTTCTCTTTTAATGCAATTATTTCTAAGAACTCATGTATTTCTTTACAACTAAGCTCAACTTCATGGGTAGGGTAGATTGAAGTTGAAAAGATTGTTAAACACTAATATGGTTAAGGTGAGGAGTTTGTTTCCTCTCCAGAGGAACACTGTATCCATTAAAAACTGTAAAAAGCAGTAGAAGTGTAGAAGACTGACATCACACAATAAATATGTAGCTGTATTCACAGTGTGCTAGAATCCACAAAAAACAGGCAAAGAGTAGAAGCTGAACACAAGTGTGTACCCTTCTTTTTTTGTGTTGTGAAGGAACTTAATATAGGTACTCTGTGACTGAGTATGGAAGGTAAGTCGTGACCACAGTGAATAACCAATATTTGGAGTCTTGTACAATTCATGAACAGCTAGACAAGTGCGTTCTTGTTTTGATTGCTGAATGGCAGGCAATTAAAATAAATTGTGTTATGAGTTTCTACCAGATATGTTCTTGCTCAAAAAACATTACTATATTTATCCTTAAAACACACAGAAATACAGTTCCTGTAGTAAGTAGTAAACTATGAAAAGAGGTAAATATTTTGAATATTAATTAAGCAGGCTCTTTTCCAAAGTTGTTTCTTTTTAGTGTTCAGTTCTGACGATGACAATACTTCTGTTAGGCAGAGAAGCAGAATCCTAAACATGGATAAGTTGTGTAAGGGACAGTGCTTTCTTCCAGCTCTTCAGAGCTGTTGTTTCCCTCAGTAAATAATTGCATTTTTGTCTTAAATATATTTTCCTGATCTGAAATGCACAGTTTATTTGTCATAAGTATGTTTATTTTTAAATCACACTTACAAATTTTAATATGCTTACACTTAACAAATTAATATGCTGCTAAATCTTCTCCTTGGTAGAAGTTACGTATCTGACCAACTAATTCCTCATTCACATAAGTTATTGTTTGATGTTAATTATGTTTACAAGTGTTGATGCATATAAGGTTTAATTTTAAAACTAAGTATAAATGAAACTATTAGGTTGTGGAAGAAATAGAAGTTATTTTCAGTCAGTGTGAATGTAATTGAATCTCCTCAAAATTGTCATTCTTAAAGGACATAATCACTGTGAGAGAGGAAAAGAGCTATTTTCAACTGTAGCATAGAGGAAAACCCATTCTATGGGGACGTCTTCAACATTTCCATGTATTTGAGACTGACAAATTGAAAAACATCTTGCAATTTCTGAATACTTTTGTCAGATCAGGGAGAATAATTGACATTGTCTGTTACACAACATTCAAGATCAAATAGTGACATAATCAGCGTGTATTTTGTTATCTCATAACATAGGATGAACTCAGTGATAAAATTAAAGGGAATCCTTTCTGTTTTCACTTAATTTATTAGTAGAGTAGTGTTTCTCCATCTGGATTTTTCCATCCTCAGTTGAAAATAACCAGATACTTTCAAGTTTTATATCATTCAGTTCACATTTTACATAATTCAGGAGACTTACCACACATTTAGCAATGTAAATTTTATATTTTCAATACTTCTAAATCAGTTTCATTGATAAATTGAAAATAATCCACTAAACTATTATTCCATTTTGAAATCTGAAATAACAAGAAACTATTCCAAATACTTGGATATTTTCAGTTGTTCAGGATTATGTGCCCAAATACAATCATGACCAATATCAATACTGCTAAATAATGATTTTTTTTGAAAATACAGTGGTGTCAGGTATGACTACAGATATTCCTTTCCTGGTGCCCTCCAAGCATAGTTGAAAGGGCAGAGGAAGGAACTGAGAATTTAACACAATGAATTTGTTAATGAAATATTAATTATGGAGTGAAAAAACTTTGGAACCAGGGTGCTAAGTAGACTTAAGATTTATATTTCCAGGTCTTCCAGGTCTCTCATTTACTTGAAATATGACTGAAAGTAAAGAAGCTTAGTACAAAGTGTAATGCTGCTGAACTTTATATATTTTGGTTTGATGGTTTTGTTTTTTTTTTCCTCACCTTGAATCTAGTATTGTTAAAGACAGCAAATAATACAGCACAGAATTCAGAACTACTTCAGCATCCTTGTTGCATATATCACTGTATGTTGATAGGTACCTTTCAAGATGAACAACAAAAAATGTGAATAAAAATTTGCTTTAGAAACAACCAACCAACTCCAGTGGAATGAAGACTTGAGTAAACCTGTAGTTATGTAGACTATGAAAAGTCAGGACTCTTGCCATGTTTATATTAAGTAGTCCTGGGTTTTATTTGCAATTCGTGGATGATACTGTGTTTTACTTGCTCTCTCTTTTAATTTCTCTCTACTGTACATTAAGATAGCCTGAAAGAAAATATTTTAGCCTTGTGTAATTAATTATTTAGTACCGGTTTGAATAAATCGTGTGCTAAATATTTCAATTGCTGCAATAATAAGAGCAGACAATGACAAAATAAAAAGAACTGTTGCATAAGTTATATATCAGAGAAGTTGACCTACATTTCAAATGCCTGTAATATTAGAGCTGCTGGATGAGATGCTTGGATACCACTACCACTTTGTGCTAAAGAACAGTAATGGTTAATCACAAGAAGACAGCATTGGAGAAGCAGAGAGGGCCTTCTAATTTCACTGTGAGCTTCTTTAATTATGTTTTAGGGTAGGAGAGCCTATGTGCAAAATCAATCCTTTGTCTGGTCTGTTTGTATCAGTTATGAGAAAAGCTGAGGCCTTGGTCATCTAAAGGAGATTTGAATAGGATAGGTACTACATGCTCATTTCAATGGCATTTGGGGTGGAGGGAGAAACATTAGCTTATTCTGCCCGTCACTGAACACAGACTCTTCTGAGATGAGTTTTGGCACCCACCACTGAAAATTGAACTAGTGACAGAAATTCCTTCATTCTATGTTTTGTTACAGTAATCTCTTCTTTGATTTATGTTATTTTTAAGTGCTGAGCTTTTTGATTTAATTATTAGAGGGAAGAAAGATTGCTGCTTGATTAATAAAAAAAGGAAGTTTCTAAACACTTAAAATTAATGTTTTAATTCTGTCCAAAGTTATTGTTCTCCCCTTACCTATAAGAAAAAAAAACAAATCAAACATAAAAAAGCCACAACAACAAACCAAAACACACACACACACAAAACCCAAACCCACAACAACCAAAAAAACCAAAACCCACACAAAAAAAAAACCCATAACAAACTAAATCAGCAAACAAACCAAACAAAACTAAACCCCCAGCATCAGTGAAAGGTGGCAAGTATATTGACAGTATTTTATGGAAAGAGTTGTTATTTTCCTACTACTGTAATGTATGTTGTTCTGTCAGCTTCTGGGTTACTGGTAAGTACAGAGTAAAGGATATAAAGAATAGAACAAAAAAAATAGAGAAAATAAATAGTGTTTCTTCACTGAAGCTAAGGTAGGATGCCAACAATGATGACATCATGTGCTGTACTTCATTGATGACACACCAGTGTTGCTGGTGTGGCAGGAATCTAGATGTTGCAACCATGCTGAAGTTGGCTCTGACTTTTTGTTCCTGCTTTGTATTTATGTAAAGGCAGCATAAACATTCAGACTCAGGTTCGACGGGGCTCTGAGCAACCTGCTTAGCTGAGGATGCCCCTGTTCACTTCAGGGGATGGAAGTGATGATGATTTTTGATGACAGTGAACTAGATGACCTTTAAAGGTTCGTTCCCAACCAAACTATTCTGTGGTAGCTTACTAGATGCAGAAGTCACTGACGTATTCGCACTGGTCACTTTGCACTGTTTCATTGAGAAGTGTTACATTATTTGGGAAGACGTCCTTGAGGAGAAAAGTTGTATTGTTCTTTGCAAGTTGGCACATAAGTTAAAAATAATATTATACTTTCCAAATAAGCAAATTATATAGCCATTGTTCTGGCCAACATGAACTTTACAAATAAAGCAAGGAGTGACAGATTGTGTATGGGCCCTTGCAGAGTATGCTGTATTATGACAGCTGCTTTTATGACCCTAATCATTGTACTGACAGGTACAAAAGGTATAATATACACATATGCACAGAACAATATTTTTTGTCATCAGCACGTGCTTCTGATGATGGTAAACTTTATAAAACTGTTTTTTTCTAATTTGTTTTCTTTCATGATGTGTGTGAAGCTAAGAAAGGTTCTATGTTTTGCTGTTATTTTGATCTTACCTTAAAATTGCTGTGAACTGCTAAGAGAAGGTTCTAACTCGTGCAGAATTTAGTGTGACCTTTGAAAGCCACAACTGGTTGGGCAGGCCAGATGCAGGCATTCTATATTGTGCTGTGATTTGACACCTATATAATGGTTAATTCCTGCATAGAGCTTAACCCAGAAAGACACCAAACAACTTCTGAAAGATATGAAATTTCTCCAATGCTTAGCAGCTTAGTAAAAATTTAAGATAATCCTCAGTTTCAGTGTCAGCCTCTTAAAGCATTGAAAAGAAACAGGCATGCTACCTTTAGTAAAAATAACTATACAGAAAGCTCATTACAATTCAAATAGCTCTCCTGATAAAAAAGAATAAGCATATTTCTTCTAGGCTGTAATTGTTTCAATACTTATTTTGCTTTTTCCCTCCCAATCCTTTTTGTTGTCTCTTTCAGAGCCTTCCTAATGGCAAGATACATAGCAGCAGAAGAATCTGGGCAAAAATTTATTCTTGTTTTTCTGTGCCAACATCTTTGAAAATTCCTTTTTTTTTTTTTTTTTCCAAGAGAATTTGGCAGAAATAGCATTCATTTACAAAGAAAAATTAATTAGGCTGTATAGCGAAGAGGATTACATAACTTAGCAATGAATCCCTGAAAAGATTTTTATGGACAAAGCACAATGTGATGTAATTTAAAAATGTTGTGTAGTGCTCTGAGCAGCCTTCTGAGTTTGTTTTGATGGACATATAGGACCTACAGTTTTAAAATATGCTCAGATGAATCTCATTTTGTCATGATCAATATACCTGTGAAAATAGGGTCAAGCTTCAGGTCCTTTGTCATCTTGTGTGCTTGCTCTGATGTGTACTGAAAAGTGGAACTGAAAGTAGGGCTAAGCAGCATCTCTGTAGTAATATCACTCTGCTTTTACAGGTACAAGTTCCTCCTTTTAAAGCTGTTGCACTTGTATAATCAAAAGACAGTGCACAACAGCAGAAGTTTTAAGTAACAGTGGGAATAGAATATACTGTGCTATGTACTATTAGAATTGGATGAGATAGCTTATTCATACTGCATTGAGAAATGAAGTGAAAGAAACAGTCTTTCTCAAGAGTTAGATCTCCATCCCATAGGAAACTCTCAGCCAGTCACGGTGATATGTGTTAATATGAAGTCCAGGGTAGGCTGTAATTGGATACTAGAAGTCAAGAACCTCTGCAGATATTTTGTGGATACAAACAAAAGCCAGGTAAGCTATTTGTAGTTCACAGACAAAATGGTATGTAAAGTAAAGTTAGTTTGACTTCCATAGCAGTTTCAGCAGTCTACTTAGCTGTGTAACATCACATTGTGTCTATGAATTAACTTCTAGTCCCAGAATTTTTCAGTTTCAAATGTTGTATTGATCATTAGTTGTAGTCTACTAGTAACAAAAGCATTATATTTCAGAACTAACGCTGGTATTAAATACAACTACATAAAAGGCTCCTTGGTCTGCTGTTACAAAGCACTGGAGAGTAATATGACCTAGTAAACATCTCCAATTTACAAACAATGAGTTAAAATAAGGGTTGAACTGTGGTGCTCTATCTGCATTGCATTCACAGTGTAAGGGCTCTTATCTTGGTGAGAGGCACCTTAAACCTTGTCCTGGGCCAGGACTTTGTCTGCATTACAAGTGGAAACTATTTTTAGAAATTATTAATTCTCTTTATGGATATACTGGAGTCAGAGAGGGACACAGGTGATAAAGCCATTGTCTCCCAGAGCTAGTGAGTGAAGTATATTAAATTCAGGCAAGACCTTATGGATAGATAGGAGAAGCAGCAAAAGCAGGCGGGGCCTCTGTTGGAAGAAGCAAGGAAAATGCTGTTTCTATATCAGAAGTTGAAAGGATTAGAGAAGGACAAAATAGGACACATACAGCTGTGAAAAGAAGTAGTTAAGTAGTTGCTGAAGTCAGAATACACAAAGATAGAAAAGAATTGTTTGATGCACCTTGCTAAGCCAACCAAGGGGTCATAAGAAGCAAAGATGTGGGTGGTAGGTCACTAGCCTGAGTTAAGAAATGTGATTTCTTCTTAGCTTCATTGGCATGAAAGATAATTGCAAGGATGAAATTCTAACAATGTTATAATCAGATATGGACAAGGAATGCAGGTACATGTGACCAGCATCTAATTCTAGTTGTGAAGACTAATATACTCAAGATTTAATTGAAACTGGAGTATTGATCCATCCCATGTAGCTGGAACTGCTGGTTCATAACCATAAAGATGAAAACAGTGTAATAGGACCCAATAATTTTTAATGACAAAGTCCCTGAAGCAAGTCCTATCTGAAGATGAGAAAAAGTCAGTAGAGCAGCTTGATGAGGTTTGTTTGGGTACTTGAGTATGTGGTCCACTGCATTTTTAAATGCCGTGAATATATTATTTCCCCTCCAGAGATTAAATTGATGTCTTTATTACTAATTTCTAGGAGGTTTATTTAATAATTTGGGGTTTTTTAGTTTAACAGAATTATTATTTTGTGTGAAGTAAATATATCTGAATTACATGTAGGTATTAATTTTTTCAAGATTAGTTCCGGTGGTCTAAATATCAAACGTCATCTTCTGGGCAGACTGCAGAAGTTATATTTGGAGGCTCATTAACATGTAGGTACACAGGTAAAGCTTTTACATGTCTGCAGACCCCTTAACAATCGAGTGTTGTTGATAGACAGCTTCAAATTGGCCTTTTTCAGTGGCAGATAAGGTAGGTCTTTTATAAGCACATGAGAACTTTTTGGTGCCTTTGACATTAGTTACCTAATACCAAGCAAATGGTCAAATATGCCTTCTTGTGCAGGCTCTAATCTTTTTCTGTCTCTACATCTTTTTTCAAGTGTTTCATTACAGATCTGCTTTTCAGGGGTATTTTTATCATATAATTGGAGTACTTCAATGGTTAGCACAAGGTTCATTTCATTTCAGTCTTCATGATAATCAGCTTCCTGGCAAATGAATGACTTCCAACATGCCTATGTATGCAAATGTTTCTAGTCCTCTGTTTACCTCAGATTATATTCTTATTCTCCTTAGTACTCTTTTTCTCTAGAATACATGATCTACTTGCATATAGTCACCTTTTTTTGCAGTTTTCAGAAGTTTCAAGTATTTTGCCCAGTATCAGGTGCACTATAGTAGTAGTCACCACTGTTTATAACAAGGCCTGTGTGAGGCTGTAGAATGTCTGAGCAATATTTTCAGCTGCATGGCACTCAACACACTGAGGACTTCATGAGACCAAAGATATAAGATTAGATGGCCCCTTTCTGATTGGTTCTGTTTCCCAAAAGAATCTAGTATATAAAGATTAATTTTATTTCTACTTTGTATGCCACCCAAATTTTCTACATTTGAAAAACTTCAGAGGATAAATTATTTAAACAGTGTACTTTGTTAAAAAAAAAAACCCCAAAAAAAAAAAAAAAAAAACCAAAAAAAACCCCACCAAGATTACACTTACCATTGGCTCTTTATTAAACCATGTATCTTGATTATACTTCAGTAATGTAACCATTTCTATCTGGAACAGTTTAAGAATGTTAATTGAACTTTATTAGTTTCCTAAGATAATATTGAATGTAAAACTAATCTGGCTGATTGACTATTATTGCAAGTTGTATTGAAAACCGGAGACTTTTTCCAATTAACATGACAAGCATTAGGCCATTCAGGTTTATGGATTGCTGAATTTTGAAGACAAATTACTTCTTGTCTTTTAAATTCTACAATGCAAAGTAAAGCTTAAAGCAAAACTAACACCTTATATGTTAATGAAGTGCAACTTTTTTTTTTTAATTGAAGTACAAGTAATTGCAGCACTTTTACATTTCATAGTTGTGTGCTTATAGCAATAGCTCAGAACAAGTACAAACTCTTCTGTTTCTTACCAAAGGATTACTACATTTGTATAAGGAAAAAACCAGAATGTTTACAAGAGCATGCTGCGTAGTATTTTTGAATGCTTTGCATTTCACCAGCTTTTTTAGGTGTTACACGCACCACGTTCCCATTTGACCTCTCACTGATGTGTGAATATACATATGCATTACCAGACATACAGTACATTTTGAATGTTAAAACACCTGTATTTAATAGAATGCAAAATGACTGAAGTGTCAGATGCTCCACTGTATGAGGCTTGAATAATTGTTTCCATATGGTGCATAATAAAAAGCTGTTGCAACCAAGGGCTGATAAACTTACTGCTTTTATTCCAGATGGCCCAATTTGTGCATCTGCATTAATATTAAAAATTTAAGTGTTTTCTTTGAGAATCAGCTGAATAGTGTCCTGGGAGCCAGGAATGTCTCTTCTGGGTTGATTTTCCTATTGCAGTTATTCTCCTTCTCTCTCAATTCCGTATTTTTCTTTCTTTATTTTTTTACATGCTCCCTCACAGTGTTTAACTCTAAGTCGGGGAACTGTTTGTGAACAGATATTGGAACAAGAAATTTGCATACAGTTTTCATACAGATTTTGAGTAAAGTTGCATTTTATATAAGTTTAACCCAGTTTATTTCTAGCCAAAAGGAAGCGTAAAGGCTGAATAAATATTTAAGTGAATTCAGCCTGAGTATATAGAAAACAGATGTAAATTACTAAGACAAATTGCCTTTGTATTAAACTTTCTTGCACAAAAAAATCTTTTGAGTAGCTCATTAAAAATACCTTGTGGGTACGTTCCCTGTTAAACCAATATCCTTTAGAGAGAAGCTAAAGAAGTGGAAGTACTTGAAAAGTTTCTTGGTTCCTTGTCAAATAGAGGCTTCATTCTCAGAAGAAGAGCTTGTATCTCTCTATTTGGATAAATTTTTATGTTTACTTAGTATGCTGGGAGAAAAATATTGTTGATTGAACTGCTATGTGTTCTTTAGAAGCACCTGAGGATATTGTCTGGCTCTTCCTAAAGCCTGTAAACTCACACAATGTTTATCTCTCACCAGCCAAACCCAGAGCGCAAAAAGGAAATCAAAATAACATCCATAGTAGCAGGAAATATCCAGATTATGTTTTTTTCAGGAAGAGTTGGTGTCAGCAGGCTGTGCATATGACCATCCTGGTTTATCTCTTCTACATAAGAAATATTTCAGTGTCATTGTTACTCAGGACTTAAATCAGAAAACATATAAATTCTTCTTCCCCTACATGTTTTTCTGAATATCGGACTGTTTTGCTCTGCAGCCTTTTCTGAAATAAGATTGTCCTACTTGTGCTTCCACTGACAATATTAGACACAATTTGAATAACTACATCTAATTGTTCTTTTTCATGCCTTGCCTTGAAAAAAAAAAATCTTACATCTGAGTCTAAATTAGTCAAAGAAGTCATGTTACTCATTTTTGGAAATTAAGCTCATTAGCAAGTTTTTCTTCTACTATGTACTAATTTTCCCTGAATTCTTATTCACACAGGTGAGCAGGGGCTGGAAGAGATTGTGGTTGAATGGGAATCTTCTGACAAAATGCCTCTGCATCAGAAAAGGTAAATTTGTATATATAAATAATTTTTGTAGTAATAAGCACCTCATTGTTGCAGGCAGAGTTTTTTACGTTCAGGATATATTTGTATATTTGGAGCTTTAACCAACAGAGCAAAGTCTGTAAAATTTTGCCCTTGCTTTTTAGCTTGTTGTTGGTTTTTTGTGGTATTTGTGTGTGTGTGTGTGTGTTTTGTTTGTGGTTGTTTTGTTTTTTAAATTCTGTATCTCAACGTTTGTTTGTAAAGTCTTGTTGAAGTCTTAACCTATGTGAAATGTGTCTGGAGAAGCTTGCAACTTCTTGGAGAAAAGCAGGTTTAGTTCATGACAGTTGCAAGCTCCCTTTGCACAGCTAGCAGTCTGTGTGTCCTGTGGGAAAGACAGAACTGTGTTCATCTCTGAACTTTTAGGTTCTTGTAATACAGCTTCCAGCACAGCTGTGCAGCCTGTATAACCTTTGTATAACCAAAAAGTATGGTGTGCTGCGCTTGTAGTTTGACACTGGTGTTTGTATGAGATGACTTGAGAACAGTGTTCCTGGACGTGTGAAGAAAATTATAACCTTTTTTTGAGAGTTCATGTAAGTTATAACTGATAACAGAAGATCCTGCAAGGAGAAATCACCTATCAAAGATGATGAAAAGGCTAAATCCTGTTTATTGTGAGCTAACTCATTGTTGCTTCCTATGAGAAAGAACCTGGCCTAATCTACACCACAATTAAATGTACGAAGCTGAAAATGTAAGGTCAAAATTATGCAAAAATAACAAACTAGAAGGTTCTAGAAAATCAATGTTGGGATAAAAGTGCTATTATATTTCTAATAGCTCTAAACTCCTAGAAGCTTAGAGAGAAAGGTATATCTTCTCATTTCAATGAAAAAGTAAATCACACACACACAGGACAGAAGAAAGCTAGGGAAAGGAATTTTCTACTATTTTGAATGCAATTGATTACTATATGTTCTAATTTTTATTGGAAAATTAAAACTTGAGAGTTATTTCTTATTCAATGAAAAATTGAAATTTATGTTTGGTAAAGAAAGGCATTCTACTTGCATTATTATTCCTGCCTGTTAGTAGATATGTGTAGTTCACTAAGTACCAACTACATTTCCCAAAGCTGACAAGTGGACCCCTGAATATGTGTTAGAAGAGATACGGATACAGTGCAGGCAAATAAGGAGAGCAGCTCTCTAATAATCCTGCAGAGTGGGACAATAGGCTGGAGAATCTGTTGAATGCATTAGCATATACTTGTGATGTAGATGTACAAGGCAGAGGAGTATAAAGCATGTAAGAGTGAGGCTTATCTTTAAATAGTGTAGGTGGTGTAGTAGGTGAAAAATTGCCTCATGTAGTTGACATACTAAGATACAGCGAAGGGATTATTAAAATGGCAACATAAGCCTAAACGACTTCTGATTTGAATTTCTGATGTTTCAATTTTCTAACTCTCTCGAGAAGAAGCAAACCCTTGTTTACTTGATTGCACAGCAATCTAAATTATATTTAGAGGAGTGGTATTTGCAATCTTTATGACTGATACTGGTCAAAAAACCTCCAAAGCAACTGGTCTGACAGTTTTATTTCTTTTGAGAGTATATCGTGCCTCTCTAAACGTTTTGTAATATAATCGCAAAGCACTGACCCATAATCTACAAAAATAGCATAAATAATGCATTCCAGCTCAGTGACTCTTGTACTGGAGACAAGCTCTAGTGATAACTTACAAATTATCTTATTCTCTGCTTTCCATTACTCTGTTGGTAGATGTGGCAAGTTACTACAGTTCTTTATAGCTACAAAACACTACCTACAACATTATGGCTATAGAGGTCCCCTTCTTAGCGTTTCAAATTTTTAGCTCATTTGCCAAACCAATAAGTGTTCGTCACATCATCTTTTTTTTTGTTTGGTTGGGGTTTTTTTTTAGATTTAAATAATCTCAGAACAAAAAAATTGACATACTAGTGCAGAATAGCATTTATGAAGATACAGCAGGTTTCTGATGATCTGTCTTCATCAGTCTGTTACTTGTTCCATTCAGTGAGAAGTTGTCTTGTTAATGAAAGCCATTATAATAGAATAACTCCATATAGTGAAGGGTGAGAAGGCTGCTTTCAGACTTTCATTTAGTTTTCTCTTTTTCTCATCGTAATACAATTCAGATATCCGGTGACTTCTGCAAGGCCAATGTTTCCTTATAAATGTGTGAAAGTGACAGTGTAATGGAAAATGTAGCAAAAATAACCCCCAATCCAGCTATAATAAACCACTTACTAACTTCACTAGCATTGTATCATGAAAATATTATTTCAGAATAAGAAAGCAATATGAAGTATGACTGATCTTCCATGATAAAGGTACTTTCTTTCAAATGTCTTACCCCCACCCCCTGGGTGCACTGAAGTGTGCAAGGTACAACATAACTTTTATCATACTTCTGCACAAAGTACGTTTGCCCTAGAAAAAATTGTCATTCTTGGATGAGATAACTAATTATTTAAAAAGTTAAGAAACTCTCACAAAGCTTTGAAGTGGTAAAAAACATGACTTTTTTCACTTTTAACCAAAAAAATTAATAAAACTTTCAAAGATATACAGAACAGGAATTAATTATGGTGCCTCTGGGTTTTGAAAATACTGTAATTTTCTAATTACAGAGCTTCCAAAGTCATATATTCTGATTTGCTCTGAGATACATGCATATAACTTTACTAAGGTTAAGAGAGGTAATATGTAACTTCAGGAGAGGGAAAATATATCCTAAAAGATTTCCATGTTTTACACATAACAGATCATAATGTATAATGGAATCAAAAATACTTTCGTTTTTATGGTAGATATTAGAATGAAATATTACATACTCTGTCTAGACTTTGGAAAAAGCTCTAGTGAATATATCTGAGGAAGGAAAAAACAGAGAGACAAGGAGAGTTAAAAAATGGTCATCCATCTCAAATATAATTTAGAACAGTTTCAAAGTTTCCTTGGTTTTCTGTCATCATAATTGCCAAAATAGGGTCACACTGTTGGTCAAGTCCATTCTGTTTTCACTCACACTTGTTAGAGGTGCCTTGTTCATGATGAATCTCTCTAGGCCATTGTGGGGACCTTACAAAAGGCAAAAAAAATCTGAAGATTATTCAGAGTTTGTTTGAAAGCCACCATATTTAATGTTTTCCTTCTGTGTTGTGGTGAGAAGGATTATGCACTGTGAAGCTGAAAAAAGCAAAAGTGCATGTAGTTCATACAGTAGTTTTTGTGGCTTTAGATGATGTCTGATGGATGATTTCAACTGTAACCAAAACAGTGTATATAATCTCCTTTTAATTTGTGATACCAATTTATTTCATTTGGTAAGATGGCATTAATGCAAAAAACAGACATTCTCTTTTTTTTTTTTTTTTTATAACTGTATCTTAATCTTTTTTTTAGGAATTTGGTCTGCAGTGTTGCTAACTAATCCTATACGATCACCTGGAAGCTATATAAAACTATTCCCAATTTTAATTTATTTTAGTAACTATGTATAGGGTCTACATGCAGACTCAATTATTCAGTACTTTGTTTGTGTCCTGACCTTGACAATACGTATCTGAGTTATGGAAACACAAAGTAAAAATAATTTAAAAGAATGGTTCTACTCTTAAAGATCGATATTACTATGAAAAAGGATATGCTGAGGTTTAGTTGATTTTATCAAATAATGTAAATTGCAGTAATTCATGAACTATAAGACAATTGATTTAGCATGTGAGTCTATAACAGTACAGAATGTAGGGTTATCTCATTATGTAGTGTAAAATGGTTCTGTTGTTAGAAATGGGGATCTGAAACAAGGAACTGTTTACTGGAAGTAATCAGGATTATTTTCTTTTTTCCTTCTCTTTCTGGGCTCCCAAAGGACATTTCAAACCAACTGACGTGATCAAAGAAGGTAGTTAGAGCATTTCAAGTTTTGGCATTAGAACATATATCTTTTCAGCATTTGTCCATTAATAAGAAGTACCTAAAGTATGTCAGATACTGAGGTTCCTTTCAGAAGGCATGAGTAGCATAAACATCATGGAATGGGAGCTGAAAGCAGCCACTAGGAAAACTGTGAACTGTAGGAAATCTCAGCTTCTTTTAGAAGACATTAAAACTGGTAGGAAATACAGTGCCTTCTGCAGAAGTGGAGGCGTCCCTTGTATGTTGTGTGGGATCGTGTTGTATCTAGACTATGCTAATATCCATCATCTGAGGAGTTGTCAGTAAGACTATATGCATGTAGGCGTGGAAAAGATAGCTCAAAAACCTTTTTAGATGATAGGCTAACTGCTTCTGTGGCGTCGTGGAGGTGTGTTATGAAACTAAGTGTGTGATCAAGGTCCTTTGATTTACAGAGAGAACAGCTTTTAATTCAGGGATCCCAGCAAAGTTCGGGCATAAATTAGTTACACATGCATAATCAATGCTGTAGGCATCCTGCTTCAGACTGTAGGGTTTAAAAGCATGAATGATGCATCATGATCTTCTCTATACGATAGAATTTGGTTCTCTGATGATGCCTACTGTTTTAAAGCTTTTTAAGGAATTCATCGAGAGAAGTCTAAAAAATCTGACTATAGTACTTAATTAAAAGCTGTTGACTGTATTTGCTGTCTTGTTAAATGTTTATGTACATCTCTCATTTCATCAGGATCACAGCCTATGTTAGATGCTTGCAGTAATACTTGCATTTTTAGAGTTTATGAACAGCTGACACCTCTGTGCTACTCATACTGCTAATTACCCAATGGAGAATGAATGTTTCTAACCACTATAAATGAATTAAACTGCTTTGCTGGTAAGTAATTCAAATGTTCATGATCTGTTTCTTAAATGTAGAAGACATTTACCCAGTCATGCTTGATTTGATTCACTGCTGTGTTTCAAGTGAAGATCTACAGTGTATGAAGTTCCATAAACTGAAAAAGTGAGCAAGAACCACTAAGGAAATCAGATGTGTTCAATGAAAAATGTTCCTTCATTGTTCATTAACAGAGGTGAAATTCATTGCTACATGAGCTGCTCCAATTTGTAAAAAAGCTGTCTATCATATATCCTTCTTTGATTTACTTAGAAGTTGATTTTTGTTAGTGTGCTGTCTCAGTATATTAGTCCAAGTGAAATGCCACGGGATAGAGATAATAACCAATTACTTTTTTTGGCTGAAAATAATTTCTGTTTAAGTTGGAACAAAAGGCATAAGAAGTATCACATCATCTTTAATAAATCTTACAATATTACAAAGAATCTCAGAATGCTGTGAACCTGTTTTTAATGTGTGTTTCTCCATTAAGGCAGAAAATTGCATTGGGGAAAAAAATACTCAACCTGTTTCTGCTCCATTGCAACAGTTTCGCAGATGATGGTTTTCTTTAAATTGCCATTGGAAAAAAAATAAAATTATTAACACTTTGTATATGAATTCTGATATAGTATGCTAATTAAAAGTCAGTTTGATTACATATGTGTATATGTTCAAGAGGGGTCAGATATCTTTATAAATTACTCTTCTCAGGCATTTCTGCTTCTTACCAACATCATGATTTCTTTGCATATTGCTCAAGGAGCACAGTGTAATCTTTATATTATAATAATAGGAAAAAATTACTTACCCCAGCCCTATTACAGTCACCATCATGGCAGTTTCCTGGTTTACTAGTCCTATTCTTGTTAGAGTCTCTGTCACAGACATACAAATGGAATTTTAATGCCGGGGCAGGCAGTGAAACTGTAAATGGCTTCACTACTGAATTACTGGAATGTGACGTATTAAGTCCAGAATGCATTTATGGGTTCTCCAACCTGTAACAGAAAAGAAGAATGTTAATCAGAGGAGGAACACTGAACAGGGCAGAATGATAGATTTGTCTAGTTGTAGTAGGGAGCTAAGAAATTCATTTTTGGAGTGGGAAGGTTTCCTTGAACTTTTCTTCTTCTGTCTTCTCCCTGTTGATTATATTGTGCAAGCTAATGTATTTCCCAACAGGCCTCCTTAAGAAGGGTAGTAATAACCATGCCATTGGAGTTCAGGTGACAACAGCTAAAACCAAAAAATAATTCCACATCTTATGTAATTGTTTTTTCAGTTGTAGTAATGAATGGATTTGGCTCATGAAATGAATTAAACTAGTATATTCATATAATTTCCTAACATCTTCTCAACAACACCTTGAATTATTTTATTTTATATTTTCACTCTTATCCTGTCTTGGGAGAGATCTTCAGTTAGCTATTGTCATGGTTTAGGGTCAGGGTGGCCTCTTAGACCTATAACAGATACTCTCTGTTAACCCCCCTCCCTCTCCAAAGGGGAAGAGAAAAGGAATAAGGGAGAGAGACTTAGTGATTAGAAAAGGAAACCAGAACAGCTTTAATGATAATAATAATAAAATAGAATATGTACAAATATATAATAAACCACGCACATCCCTTCTCATA
>JAAGNO010018045.1:64977-99411 GCA_033439905.1 Ceryle rudis
TGTACAAATATATACAAAACCAGTATTGAACCCAACCCCCCTGATGGTAATTACATCACCATCACCACTGATGCTGTAGAACAGGCACTGAGAGAGTCCCAGACTGGGCTCCGCAGCAGACGGGAGCTGTGTTCAGGAGCTGGATTCTGCTACCGGATTCAGGAACACACTGATTGGGATTGAAGGTAGAACAGACAAAGTCCTCCTTGGAGCATCCAAGGAAGGAACCGAAAGAAAGAGGACCTGAGCCAAGCCAGGCAAAGCTGGCAAAGCAGCCCAAGAAGGGAGAAGAGCCCTTGAATACTTTGATCAGTTATTACTCAATTATTAGTATGTAATCATGGTAATTGGGGTTACTTGGGTTGCTTCAGTTTTACAGAATTATAATTCAGATATGTATTTGACCATTTATCGGAATCCTGTTCCTACTCAGTGGGTAAACCTCACTGATTTTTATGAAAGTATCATTTTGTTCTAGGTGCCATAGGCAATTGCTTCATCTAATTTAATGTCTTGAAATGGTTCTGCAAGTGTTCCTTGCCTTGTACTTGTCTGTTCTACATTTTATTTAATGCTGTTCCTCCAGCTTACACCATGACATCACCTCAGAGTTTTTCATATTATACTATCTTAGACATTCTAAATAGTTTTATAGTGTCAGCAGTTGACCTTCCTCAGATTTTCTGTTGTCTTTATCTTTTTCCTGCCTTGATGAGGTACACTTTATTAACTGTCCATTTTGAAAAACATCAAAAGAACAACATAATAAACAACTTAAAGCAAATTTCACTTTGCCTGGCCTTGCCCAGTTCTCCAAATTTTGGGTGTTTAAAAGAATTACTGCCAATGCTCTATTGATATTATTTTTATGGTATTATCAACTTCAGTCGTGTACCTGTCACAAGGACAATGATCACAGCAAATGTGCTCTTCTTCAGCACCGATAAAGGAAAAGGAAGATGTGGGCACTTAAGGAGTCTCATGAGATGAGTTATCTATGGATGAACCCTCTGTGATTTCCCTATTCTAATCTCAGGTGAAGATTAAATAAAATGAATGACACTGTTGCTGTGCACTTCAGTACTTCAGTGAAGGTGATTTGACAGCCATCTCTATGAAAGAGCAGATGGTGGAAGAATACTCTGAGGTGGATTCTTTTCTTTCTCTCCAGTAGATTGTTTCATTCCAGTGAATAATTGATGGAGAAGGGAAAATCATAGCATAGACTGCTTACTAGAATTATCAACATTGTTTGAGAGGAAGACAAAGCTTTATTATTTTAGGAAGTGATTGAATACTAGTCAAAAGGTGTCTGATATCAGCCCTTTTAACATTTAGGCAAAAGAATAAAAGCTACTGATGTTTGTGATTGTGTGCTCTGTTAACGTTCAGCTCTTGCTGTCAGCAAAAGGTGACATCCTGCATATATGTGAGTAGGTATATATGGAACTCAAAGTTTGTCCATCCAGATAATGTATTAACAATTACTAACAATGCAAGCAAGGCAATGATCACTTGCCCATTATCACAGCTAAATTTTGACTGAGACCATGGCAAGCCCAGCCCTGAACCTGGCATGGCTGGGTTAGGTCATCGCAAAACCTGTGGCCATTTGCTAGAAATGGCAAAAATTGTATTTACGGGGCTATGCCTCACATGAGACTGTGCCTAGTTCTGTCATTTGGAGCAGCCATGACCACAAAAGGAAGGGAATTAGACTCCAGCACTGGGGAGACTAATCAGGGAACTGCATTTAGAAATTCTTTTTACATTTTCCTTAACCATTTTTTTTGTACTATCTAAAAAGAGATGATGTACTCAAACATGTGGAAAATTGTGCTTTTGTTAAGTTTCTCTTTTATGTCATCTCCTATCTCATTCTCATGTGATGCTTTAAAAATTGAGACCTGAGAAGAAGGGGTTTGTTTATATCTCTGAGGACTTAGTGTTAGGAAAGCAGCAGGCAAGGGGGTGAGCCAGGACTAACCCCTCTAATGAATAGGTGTCAAGATGAGGGTCGAGAGAACTGCTCCAGATTGGCCAAGAGAATATATGGTGCTAAATTCTGCACTGATTAAGACGCCTAGTTTGTGAGACCCATAGACAGCAGCTGGGGGATGTATCAAAACAAGGATCTTTCCATCTGGACACTCACATAGGCTGCTTTTGGACAGCAGGGTTTACAGTGTTTAGGCTCTTAGCCAAACTTAGCCAAATTTGGCAAATCTAACATTTAATATACAATGCAAGTTTTTATTTAAAACTTCAGTAGTAGTCCTTTTCTGTGTCTTTATAACACTAAGGGTAGATCTTTTTTCAAAGGAAACAATTTTATGGAAAAAGCCACAAATCATAAAACTTCAGCAAGTTATATTAATTAGAACATGAAAGAATGATCAAATTATTCTTCTGTAAAATGAAAATATATGGAAATGATATGCAATGATGAGTTAAAACAAACTATATAAAATCTACTCCTCTAAATTAAATGGGTTTGATGAAACAGAATCACTAGTTGCCTAGGCCATTTTGAGAGTGGGAAAAGTTTTTATTTTCTGGATCACTTAAACGAACATGAGTGAAAACCATTTTGTGCCTGAACAAGGGTGGAAAAAAAAATCATTTGCAGTGAAGCAGAAAATCAGATGAACATTCAATTGGCTGGAATGTTGATATATGGTTTCTTATGGTAGCAAAAGTAGCAAAAAAAACTAGGAAAAAAAATATTTGGGTCTCTAGTTCTCACCGTTATTATTGTTGATTGTTATCAGATATAAGATAATGTTTTTGTTCAATATACAAATATATGACATTTTTAAGGCTAATAAGTAGCATGAATATGTGAAACCTTATTTCAAAATAAAAGCAAATCACTGACTATAATAGCAAAGGTGTTCTCACCATCTTTCACGTGTCTGAGTTTGGACCAGTGCTTTGTAGCTGGAGAAAAGGTCTTTCAGTTTTTAACTAGCTCTTTAAGGTCTTAGCCTTTTGGGGTTTTTTAGCATCCAGCTTGAAAAACTTTTCTTAGTTTTGCCCTTGTCCGCATTGAATTGCCAGTGAATTTTCTGCCTTGTTATACAAAGTGGTTTTTGAAATGCTGGAAATGGGATGGCCTTTTAAAGTGTACACCCTGCTGCTTTCTGAGGAGGAGGGTAAAGTTTCCTTCTTAATATCTCTGAAATTCAGTTGGAGCTGCTGCTTTTTGCAATGTTCCTGCAAGCGTGGGGCACTGCTGTGTAACCATTAGTTCGGAACAGCTGCAAGTTACTACCAATCAGAACTACACTACCATTTTCTTGATGCCAAGCTCTTGGTTTTTTCAGTCCTTTCCTATATAGTTCTACCCTTTAGGCTACATGAGACCCTTTAAGTCTCCTTTTAAGCAAATGTCATGAACTCTGATGCCACAGTGTGGTTATGATATGCAAATATTGACTTTTTAATTGAGATCACTTTATTGATGTTAAATATTTATATATTTTTGATTATTCATTTGTCCTCCTATAGTAGGTCTGGTTTAGGCAAAGCTGTACATATTTAATTATTTCAGGTTTGCTTGATGAATCAGTCTCTCCAAACTGGTAATTAATTTAGATGGCATTCTCTGAACTCCTTGCAATATATCATCTTTTTGCTGCAGGTTGGCATAGTGAAGTGGAGTTTTGGCAATGCCACATGAACAGAAACCATTAGTCATCCCTGTGTGATGCCTGAATATATACAACCAAATCTAGTAGCATTACTACATCCAGTAGCGTAGAGTAAATGTTAACCATGTGAAGCTCTGCTGACTGATGGTAATCATATTTAAAAAGAGTAGTGGTCTGAAGGGTACTGAGTTTCCAGAGTGTTCATTAAGAATGTGCCCTGATGGGGGCTAAGCTGTCATCTCTGTTCCCACACATGCAAGAATATCTGTTTGTGTGAAAGGAAGAGATTGTGAGAATCCCAGCAACAGGAAAAAAACCTTCAAAACCTTTAATTCAATTAGCATCTTACTGATGAAGAATCCACCTGGAAGACACAGATCTATGGGAATTAGAGAAATATAGCTGGATATTTATAGATCAAGTCCATCTCCCTCTCCCAAAGCAGGATGATTTAAATCTTCCCGTCTGATACTTATTTAACCTGCTACACCTTTAAAAGACCTGCAAGAATATAAACTTCATGATTCCCTCAGTGCTTCACTATTTGTGAAACATCAGAAGTTTTTTAACTATTAGGCACCATTACTTCTATTGTTTATAGAGGACCTCTATAAGCATTTTTGGTAATTTTATCTTCCTGTCAGTCAGTCTCTAGTACAAGGAAGACAACTTCCTTCCCCCTCCCCCCCCGCACTGTGAACCTCTAATGTACTGAGTCATCTAATCCTTTCTGGCTTCTTCATGTGAACAAATGCTAGCAGAACACTACAGATAAAAGGGGTAGAGAAGAAACTTTTGCTTCTGTAATAGCTATCTCCATGAAAATAACGAAGCCATTTCACAGTTGCAAGTGGTTGCTAGATTGTGTGACCTGCAAAGGGGTGAACTAGAATCAGGCGATATTAGTTCTCTCTTCAGAAACCTTTCTTCTCAGTCGATGAGGGAATGAATTGAAAATGCAAGCAGAGAGAGCATCCAGTTGCCTGTAAAGTATTATGTATCCTGTGATGTACCAGAAAAGATGCTCACGCTCAGATTTATGTGGTCTACTAAAACATCAGAACATCTTGTACAAAGGGGTTTTCTGTGTTCTAAAAACATTGGGTTCTTGATGTAGTTTACTGTTTACTACAATAACATTGAGAAGTCTCAGCTGAGCTTTAAACTGTATTGGGTACAATATAGATGTGTATATATGTTGCATGTATATTTAGGCATATATTGATAAAGCATAAGCTACTTTTTTCTCTGCAGACTGTGCAGCCAAGGAGTGAGTGCCTTTTTATTGCAAACATTTGGCTCACGGCAGAACTCACAATCTCCTCTTGCTGCACAAACCATCAACAGATGTGCAGGCATGCAGGAGCTGCTGCTGCCATTTTAAACACAGTGAACTGCAGATGCCAAGAGTTTTGCCATAGAAGCAATGATGAGAAGACTGTAAGATTTAGGTATTGATTGACTATAACGCAGCAATGAATTACTTTTAGCACAAGACCGCTCTTTTTGCCTTTATGGAATCTGTGTAAAGGTACAGAGAAATACATGGTCACTTTATGTTCAACATTTCCATCCACATATGAGTCTTGTCACAAAGTAGACAGGAAATATGTAAAGCTACTGTTTTGCAGTCATCTTGCCTGGCACTCTTATTGTGACACTGTGCCAATCATACTTTGAATATGTTTTCCAGCTGTTTCATACTTTTGTCCCTTTACACTCAAGGAGGGGGAAATCACACTGGCAGACTTACCAGCTGTACTTGATGTTATCTTGACTGGTTATAATGCTCAGCAGGGGATATTGCTCCTTCATGAATTATGAAACTCTAATACAGTTTGTTGTATCGTGAGATGTTACAGAATGTGCCAGGTGGCTGTTGTGTTTTTGTCTTAGAGCTTTGGTTATCTTTTTAAGAACTCCTAAATGTCTGAATGTGTCTAGACTTCAGTAGATAAAACCACAGTGTCTTATCACTGGGATAATATTTACAAACATTGCATGATCTCTCGTGACCCATAAACTTGCATACTATAAAATGATGCTTTGCTGTTTATTCTCAGTGCAGGTCTCCCTGCAGTTATACTTTGAAAGTGAGGTTTCATCTCCTATCTATGAGTGTCTGCCTGCACAGATGAATGTGTGTGAATAGCAAAGCCATAGAAAGAATTAAGTAACGCTTGTCATGTGCTTTCAATTGATTTGCTTCCAATTTGCCCATTAAGCCATTTTGAGAGGTACCTCGGAGGTACCTTCTTAAAACTCAATATTAATGTACAGTTTTCTGTTGGATGTGAGGCATACTGTAACTGCATTTACATTCAGACAGGTAACTGAGGAGAGAAAAAAAATGGTAGTGAAGGGGGCTGTGTCTTGATTTTCCAGAGTGTTTTTTCAGGCATTGAGAGTGTACCTATGTGTTTTGGGGACTAAAAGAGAAATAAACAGTATGAGCCTTTTTTGGGGATCAATAGCAGTTTTAATATTAAAACATTTGTCATGAGACCCAAACCCACAGCAACAACAAAACCTGAGGTATATGCCAGGGGAGCTTGTAGAATAATTGCCTTGAAAAGCCTTTCATAAATTGCCTTAGTTATATTGCCCTCTGCTGGGATTACAAGAGATTACAGCCTGATACTTAAAACGTGGAGGGAAAAATAACGGTCTGGAGGAAGACCCCTGACCTAGAATTAAGTTGTACACTTCTCAGCAGAATGTTTCTGGGTTTAAAAGCCAAAGGGGAGCTTGGGGTTTCTTCTGCCCCGCAAAGGGGGTATTCATTTCCTTAGAGAAAACTCTCTATCTAGGAGAGAGATGAAAGGTAAACTTGCTATGAATATGGACTTTCCAGTGTATTCTTGAATAGATGGGAACAGAAAAAAGAACAATCCCCAAGTTATGTAGGGAGATGAGTTTATGGCTGATGAGAGAACTGTAAGAAATTGTGAGGAAGAGCCGTTTGGGCGCTGTGCCTTAGTTCTATTTCAAAATGAATGCACATATTTTAGAAAAGAAAAACAGTTTTGTCCCCATTGAAATGTGTCATCAACTGATACAGAATTCAAGGCCCAAGAAAAGTGAGGAAACCCTCCATGGAAGGAGGGTTATCTGAATCTGAGTGGGGTGCTACGTACCAGCGGCACTTTCTTTATCTTTTTATTGTCATCTATTTTACATTCCTAGTAATTACTCAAGCTCAGAACAAGGCCAAATAAACTCTATCAGCTCTTGGACAGCATAATTGCCTCCCTACTGCCTTCTATCTGTTCCTCAATTTACTACCTTCAAAGGAGGTATCACAGGCAGCATTATAAAATGTGTCTGAATAGTGAATGGGGCCATCGTGTATCATAATGCTGACAGCCAACTTCTCACAGTAATTCTATATGCAATCCATGCACTGAATTAAATTCTGATCCTACTGGTGCTTGTGGGAGTTTACCACTGTCTTCTGCAGTTTCCCTCAGAGATAGAGTGAAGAGCAGTAAAAGGGAGATGAAAATTACTTCCTCAGTAACCAGTGACCAAAGAGATCATACATTAAGAAAACTCCAGCTTACTGGGTATTTATTTGTCTTTCTAGAACCTGTGGTAGTACAACTGATGTTACGGCCAAGCTGAAGCTTGTACAGTTTAATAAGCTTAGCACAAGTAACGTTAATGTAACCTGCTGTTTATGGGCATGGGAAATTCGACTGCATCAAGCAACCAAGAAAAATGACAGAGACTCAAGAAAAAAAGTCACATGCTCAATACTAGACACAACTTGGTGATACAGTGCAGCATAGCAAAAGCGGTCAGCAAACTAACAGGTAGTTTCCATGACCCCGAGACTGGTTACTGCTGTTGTCACAGCTTTGGTTCAATGAGTTTTATTTTTCACCTAAAACATCTATCAGGAAATAACAGCCAGAAATGTACCAAGACGTGAAGCTTATTGATGTAGCTCTGACGTGGACAGATTGACCTAATGTGTTTGTTAAAGAAAGTTTTGTGTGCAGTTTTGGAAGGAGTTGATTACTGTATAGTTGAGTTCACTGATTTTTACATGCTGCAACAATTCCTAAAAGAAAACTTTCTTTCCATATAAAGAATTGGAGAATGTGTGAATTATTCATGGCAGCAAGTTGAAGATCAGATTACTTTTGTGTTAAAGATGAAAGGTTAGGTCAGGACTCCTTGGTACTGTAAAATGCACTGGCAGTAGTTTTATTCCAGCCACTTCATTTACCATTTTCATGTTCTCCTTTAACAAACTCAGTCACACTTTGAAAATTATAAGAACCAGCACTTCATTTTTTTCCTTAAAAACTGATAACCCAAGTTAATTCTTTTATTTACTGTATTTCTCACACATAAGTCACCTGAGCATTTATAAGTGAACAAATCTTTTTAACTATTCTTTCTTCCAAAGAATATTTGTGTCCTATACTTCCATTCATACTTGCTTTGTTTTCTAAACTCCAAATGACTATTCAAAATCAAAAGCTTTTTACTGAATCTGCTTGTTATTATTCAGTAGTTTTCAATTCCAGGATCACTACTGAGAAGCAAGGAAAAGCTAACTAGAAAAGCCCAAGGGTTTTCATGTGCTTGAATTTGTCATAGAGGGAGCCATGCTTCTGGAAAGTGTGCAGGGAGTTTTCACACTGAGAAGTTGTAACCCACAGTTCTTACCTAGTTTCCTCACATCTGACTGTGGAGGGCTAAGGGCATAGTTTGCTTTCCGGATTCTGAGGACATATCTTTGGTACCTGCTATCCCATTTCTTACCAGTAAGGGTAAGCTGCTACTGTAAGTTTCTCCCTTCCTGTAGGAAGTAATTGACACGCTTGGTTCTCCTCATCTTGGTTGGAGTGCTGAATTTTTATTTTTATGACTTTGAATGAATGAGGTAGGAGGTTAGGAGGACTCACCTCTATTTTTAAGAAACTGCTGATACTCATTTTATCTTAGCATTTCATAAAGCATATTTTGATTGCTGTGATATCACTGTCAATAAAAGTGTGCTAATATGCAGTACTTATTTATGTAATGTGTCAGAGCTGGAAATGTCTTCTGAAAGTTCTTAAAATATCTCTGCCATTAGCACCATGTAAAAAGGCATGCTACAAAATTTTCTGTAGTCAGCTGTTCAAAGAAACCTAAAGTATTCTCACAAGATTGTGATTCAAGACAAAAAATGCAGAACTCTTTAGATATCCCTAGTGGTATAGCTGGAGGTTTTCACAGGCACCTTGTCTTCTAAAATGGGGGCAGTGCAGGAACAAAAGGATGGATTCTTCCTCTGCTGCTTGAGTAAGCAATGAGAAGCTACTGGAAGCGAACTGGTGTGTGAAAGAACGCTGACCTCAACTAACACACGATGTGACTTCAATTTTTTGTTCTTTCTTTAAAAACAAAACCAAAACAAACAAAACAAGATGACAGAAAATATAAGCTTTTTCTTTTACAGTAAATGTTTCTTTTTACCTTAAGTGAGAATGAGGAATATAAAAAGGAATTATTTAGCAAGCAAAGTTTATATTTGACATAATAGGTAATAAAATCCTATTCTTCCTTCCTTAGATTCTTGAGGGTGTTGTGGTCAGGGAAAAATCCTGAAAATCTCATTTTCAGTTTTGAAGTAAGCTTTCTGCTGGAGACTGAAAAAATTGTTAGAACAGTATTCAGTATATATATTTAATAAAATACTACATTTTTATAATTTTTTTGAAAGTTTGTTCATCAGTGTACTTCATGTCAGGAGTCTTACAGTGATAAAAGGATTTATATGGGTAAGTACATTAATACATATCTTTAAAAGAAACACAATCCTACACTTAGTATTAAAATGTCTTGAGTAAAGCACTGCACAATATTATATCTATGCAGAGTTAGAGAAATCTCCAATGATTTCCAGTATCAAAGGTCACTTTATCTTCTGATAGTCTAGTGACCTTTACATTAATTTTCTTTTTTATGGATTTTCATAAATGATTTAGTTGTATGGTTAAATACAGAGAGCAAATTTAATATAAAATACTGGTTTCTTGTGAAATAGGATTTTGTGGGGACTAACAAAGCTGGTTTTGGAAACATCTGCTACTTGTGTTCCCAAAAAATAAAAATGGCACCTTTTTATTTGTTGTATACCAATACAAGAACATACATCCAATGGTGTTTTTAAACAGTGTGTAATACTGAAAAAACAGTAAAATACATGATTATAAACAAAAATAAAAACAAGGTAATTGATCTTCACTGTACCTCTTAGGACACCGAGCCTGTCTGAGAGAAGAAAAAATGGCAAATCCAATAATTATTTAGGATGCTGAAACTAATAGACAACGTGAATGCCAATTAGTTCATGTTTTAAATGTGCTACTGGGTGGATGAGATGGTGTGCATTTGTTAGCTGAATTATCTTCAGCAGTTTTAAGTAGCTGGTTTATAAGTGATGAACTACTTTTGCAAGAGTTTGAACAGCCTCATAGAGGTTGCATAGGCACAGCTGGGAGGAAAATTTGGGGGTTTTTATGCTTGAGAATAATCTTTTCTTCATCTGGTGTCTATATACTCTGCTCCTCACAACACCAGGAATCTGCTTGTGGTATCTGAACTTGATTCCAAATTCAGTGAAGTCAGTAATGAACTTTCCACACAGTTGAAATACATTTGTCTTATCTGTTTCCAGGATATAATTCTTATTGTTATTGTTTATAATAGATAGGAGAGGAATTGAATTAGTTTATAAAAAGGGAATTTAATTAGAAATACATTTGTCCTTTTTTTTTGCTTCAGGGGAGGCAACTGCTGGTTTTCACCAATATAAATAAGTGGTAAATAAGAGTCAACACTGTCATAAAAATATTATGCCTAGATTATACATGTCTTCAGAGATACAATGAAAGACAACTTCAGTGTAAGGTCTAGGCAGTAAGCTTCAGCACAGAGTTGGTGGAACACAAAAGAGAGTAAGGAATGTATTCTGTTACATAAAGAATCATCTAGAATTTAATGCTTAATTCTGCCAAGAATTTATGAAGTGATTTGAGAAACAACTTGAATCACAGGTCAGGTCATTCCATCAAATCCTGTTAATGTACACAGGTAAATAAAAAAGTTTAAGTACATACTCTAAAACAAAATATTGCCACCAATACACAACCTGGTGGACTGCAGATATGCAGTCAGAAAAATCTGAAATATTTAAAATTCAGATTTATTTAGAAATTGTCCTTCAATTATCCTGAATTAAATTCTTTATCAATAAATTATAACACTAGAAATAATCTCAGCCCAGCCAGGATACACTACATCAGGAAATATAAGTATATTCATAATTTATCCTAAATTGCAGTTTGTTTTGCATTCCATTAATATCTCTGGCTTCTTGGTTATCCTTCTCTCCATTTATACAATTTCATATCTTTGTTTTGTTTTGTTTTCCCAATTCACTTCTCTGATCCAAGGTCCATCACTGCTTTCCTCTCTTCAGTAATTAAATTCCTGCCTTTGTGACTGAAGCACGACTATGCTTTTCATTAGAGCAAGTCTATTTTTTAACTTTGCTTTTGTTACAGTTCCATGAAATGCCTTTTGAAATTTTTAAAGACGACACGTACTTGTAGAACAGACTAAAAGCAGAGGAAAAAAGAACAGTAATGAGCTCATTTTCAGAGAAAAGCACTCATTAGCATGCGGTCTTTTTGATTTCTGTCAAAAAAAATGGTCCTGGGTGTAGTTCCTTCTGTTGCCTTCAGGAAATGTTCTGTTGTTTGGGAGTGGGGGGGAGAACCTTTAAGTGTATATTTTTTCTAATGAAAGATAATTTTATTACTGAAACCCCAATTTTAGAGGTCAATTAGGGGAAGAAGTTCTACTAGTATTTTCAGTTTTCTTTTTTCTATCCTGTTTTCACTGTCTCCTTAAAAGACTGGTTTGGTAAGTGGTTTCATCACCACCTGGGGGGGAGGGGGGAAGGGTGGGGATGTGGAGGAAGAGATGAGGTTAATGTTTCTATTCTGCATATGGAAAAAGTCACATTCTCTCAAAAATTTCATTAGTGTGTGACTTCAGATTGGCCAGAAGTCTAGTAGCTGGGTTCCTTATGTCAAATTGAAGTGCAAGAGTCTTAAGTGTCTGTCTGAAGTACATTAATTTTGGGTGGCTTCTTCTTTTTTTTCATTTAGATGAGAAATTATATCTTGGAATAAGAAAGTTTTCCAGATAAATCTGTTTGAAGACTTGTGTTTTTGTAAATTGACAATAAAGAAGAAAAAGGAAGCAAATGGTTTCAGTGAAAGACTTTTCAGACACAATTCCCTTGTTCCTTTGTTCTGAATATTCCTCACTTTTTACATATTTCTATCAAATTTGGTTTCTACTTTTTCTACGTCAAGCAATATGGGCTAAGCAGTTTAAAGCTGTAGATACTAAACTTTCTATTTTCTTACATGAATTACGATTTTCTTTTGCCAAGTAGTGTAAGAATTCAGAAATAACCATTTATTATAGTATTCACTTTTTTATGCAACATTCCTTTGTATTATTTCAGGTGACTCAGCATGAGTCATTTTTATGACACCGAAAGCACCGTTTAGAACAGATAAATGGGCTCTGAACCTGTGCAGTTCACAAAAATGATGGCCTAAAAAGGTGTCCAAGCCCTTTAAAAATATGAAAATAGATGCCCTTCAATAAGGCTTTTTGTTTGCACTGTACCTTAGCATATAAAATTAGTATAATTGAAGCAGGCTTCGGTGGGTATTCAGAGAAGAGTACTCGTCTGTAATAACAGCTTCGCAAGGCTCAGCTAGAAGCACATTTTTCCCCATTGTTTTATTATATTTGCATAGCATTATTTGTATTTTCTCTTCAGTACACTTTCAAGTGAATTTCTTCTATCAGATGGACTCAAACAGTGACTGGCATGCTTTTGGTACTCATGGAAAAAGATTAATCCTAACGCAAGTAATAAGAAGTGTGTAACTGTCTCATGCGTGCACTATATGTAATATGATCAATACCCTTACAATAAAAGGTAAGGGCCATACCACCTGGAGGTCAGAAATGCCATGCAGAAAGAACATTAATTCATTTTGCTTCTGTTATGTCTGACAAATTTATTGCTGATTTTCAAGGGTCTTCTTCGGCAACTTTGAGCAAAACTGTTAATTTGCTAGGCTGCACTTGCATACCACATAATTTATCCGTTTGAAGGGTCATTTCTGTACATATTACAATATAATTGTACAGAGTTATGTAAGTACACTCAGAAATTGGGATTCTGATTTCTCAAAGGTTTTCATTTCTAAAATTTTTGAAATGTAGGTACCTTATTTTCTTCTCCTTTACAGAATATTTTGAAAGTATTGCCTGCTCTGTCTGAGGTATTTTCAAAGAGAAACTGATCTTTTAATTTGAAAATCAAGTCTGATGACAATTAGCCCTATAAAAGCCTAGAAAATACAAAAAAAAAAAAAAATCATCTCACTTGCACTTTCATGTGCAGATTAGCTTCCATTGCTGCCTTTTAGCTCATCTTAACGTTAGGGCTTCTGCATACTAAGCATCCACTTAGTTACTGATTACTGCAAGAGCCTGGAAGTGATGATCCTCTTCCTGTTGGAGAGCTGCATAGGGACATATATCCCACATCATCTAAGAATTTTGATAGCTTCTGAATTTCCAAGGTGCTAAAATAAACTCTTAACTCATACTTATTCAAGGGCAATGTGTCTTTTCAACACCCTCTGTTAAAAGGCATGATGTAATTGAACATTATGGTGATAAAACAGGATGTTATGGCCTATGACACAGCAATACAAAGGGCATAAAGCTCCATTTAGAATCTGGATTCTAGTAGAATCTTGGGGAGATAATGATTCATGTGATTTATGTGAATAAATGTAAACATGTTCTTTTACTTCACATGGAAACCCATGTTGCATCCAGTCTGCTGCAGGATGCTTCAGACAAACTTCCCATGGCCTGAAATAGTGAACTTCATTTGAGAGCTCTGCCTTCAAGCAGGAAAATAAATATTATGCAGTAAAAGAACTTTTCGAAAGCATGAATGAAGTAAATTCTCACATCTGGCTTCTGAAGAGTTGTCATCATTTCTACACTGGGTCAAAATAAAACAAACAAAAAAAAAGACAAGGCAGCAATTCAGTTGAAAATTGAATTTTGAGAGAGATTCCTGTTTTGAACCTTTCAAGTTTAGTATTGAAAGAGGGGTAAATGTAGATATAGTCGAACATGAAACAGCTGGGAGGATTTATTAGACTTTGTGTTTCCTAACCTTTAAAGAGGAGAAAACCTGGTGTTATCATTAGTTTTCACAGAGTAAAATGAGAAATGATAATAAGAAACACTTAATGCTGTGGGTTTTTATAAAGAATTATATAAACCCTTTAAATACATGTCTAAAATAATCTTAATTTGTGACAAAAAAAAAAAGTCATGATTCCAGCCCATTTAAAAATAAATATTACAATAAACATGAACACATGAGGTTTTCAGGCTGAGTACTTAAAGGTCAATATCTACCTTATAATTTTCCAGCCAAGACATGTTATCTGTATTGCTTTTTTAAAAATCAAGCCTGTTTTATTTGAGATGCTAAAATATATATTTAACCTCTAAACATGCTCTTATTTGGGGATGCTGGTTTGATTTATTTCAGTGTGTTAAGCACCTACTTTGACCTTACTCTTCCCATTTCCTTTTGTTCTTTTAGGATCCACGTTTTCTATTTCAATTGATTGTGGCACCCAGGTTCAAATACGTGATGCATACTGCTAGGCTGAGCAAAACAGATGCAAGTTGCTAAAAGAAGAGATGTTTCTTCCTTATGTAAATCTGCTGAGCTGAGCAATACTGGTGCTTTCTTCTGAGATTTTTCCATTTGGTAACGCAGCTGATTTCCAGCCATTCCTATTTTTCACGCAGTATGAGTTCAGTTCTGAGCTCATACATCACTGACCACATGCTAAAAATGGAATTCCATTTACATTTAATATATCTTCATCCCATTTCTTTTTTTTTTTTTTTTTGGAAGGCTTGTTAGACTCACATCCTCCTTTTCTTAGCACTCCTCCTCCTTTATTGGCTTTGGGTGCATTTTAAGAGCATGGACATAATTCTTGATGGAACACATTCTCTCTTTGTCCCCCCAGCTGATAATTATGTGGTGGGCTGTTGAAGAGACTTAATAGCTCTCTCAATGTGCAGACAAATACTTTAGAGAAAGATATATATGCCTAATTAATAAAAGGCTGACACTTCAGCATCATGTATCATCTGAGCGTCACCCAATTAAAAATAACACAAAAAAGACAGGACTTGTGATGTCATCTACCCAATCGTCATCTGGGAGATTTTGACATTGGCACAAGTTGTCATTCTTGAAGCTTGTCTTAAAAGCTTATAAGAAAGGGGACAAAACCAAAAAAAAACCTAAGCAAACAAAAAAACCCCAAAACCAACAAAAACAAAAAAAACCCCACGCAGACAATTTAAAGATTGCATAGATTCTGAAGACACAATCATGAGAATATTGACAACCTTTAAACAGGTTCATGGTTTTAATTTTCTTTTCAAATTTCTTTGATGCATATCAATGTGGGTTATTGGAATTAATCTTCTGGAGCCTTACTGGGCTGTAGCTGTTAGGGAGGCTAGTAATGGATAACACCACACAGTATAATCAAAGGTAAGAGCACAGTTCCTGGCATTCTGCAGAAAGCTGTCTCTCAAAGTTCATTTTACCTATAAATTTAATTTGTTTAGTGAGTAATGAGTGTTTACACTTAAAGCAGTTAAGATTTAGTCAAATAGTGGATATGGTTGGTAGATGATGTGTGGCGTGTTCAGTTTTTCATGGACTGTATGCTCTGAGCCAGAGGTGATGTACACCACAAGAAACTTTCCAGACCTACTTATGCTTAATTTTGAAGATAAACACTACTGTTTAACCATTTTGGAAATGCAGATGGTTAACCATCAGCATAGGCTGACATGAGGCTAGATGCTGTCTCCTGGTCACTTTTCCCAGACTGTGCACCTTTTGGACTACTGCAGTTAAAATACATGACTGAAACTTAGATGCTGTGAAATTAGAAAGAATTGCTGGTGTTCTCTGTTCATTGATACATATTTTCTGAACTTCTCTTTTCCATGCATTGTAGTGTGTAGTTTGGGTTTAAAAAAAAAAAAAAAAAAAAAAAAAGTCCCTTTGTTTGGGTTTTCATGTGCTGTGATTTTACTCCTGTCAGAACAAAGGAAGGATTTGGCTGAAGCAAGGATGATTTGGACCATGAGAGAGTTCATGCAATATTGAAGAATGTGGAAGAATAGGCAAGGGGTTATTTTTTTTAATTTGTCTTCTGTTTAAATTATGCTATTGTACAAGGCATTGCACTTGCACGAGAAGAAAGGAAATACTGTGCTCATTAGATGTTGCCTGGTCCCAGCGTTTAGAGTAGAGAAGTTTCCAGGCCTTCCATTCAGAACATGAAAAGAAAACCAGAGACGCTTCAAGATATGACTCGGAAGTCAATCAGAGGCTTTTCTGTGATCTCAGGGAGTACTCATCCAGGCCTTGCAGATATCTTTAGAGGGATGGAACCTCTTGCTTACTCTGAAATTATTTATTAGATCAAGATATACTAAGAGGCCTTGTCACACAGCGAAGAGTTGCATTCACCGCTGCCTTGCGTAGTGGCGAGTCTTTTCTGAGCAGCTGTGTGAGGGGGCCATGAAAAATACTATTAACTAGGTATTGATATTAATGGGTGTGTTCACACTTGTTCCTATTAAGCCTTTTCTATTTGTGCTAAGAAATGTGCTTTTCGACAACTTATATTAAATAGTTAGGAAGTACCCCTTAGACATGGTGTGTAACAAGGATCAGTATTTTACCCAAATGAATAAGCTGTTCAGAAATTTGAAGACAGTACTGCTGTGGCTGCAACCTGTTGGTTGGCTTATCTGCAATCTCTTTAAAAGAAGTCAAATTGAAAAAAAGTTGGAGCTGGACCTTTTCTTGCAATTACACCTGATACTGAATTTGAAATAGATGAGACATTTTTTTTCAAAAATAATTGCTTTAAATATTTGCTTTTAATGAAGTTCAGGGTGTTTTGTCTTGGATATCGGGGCACAAGAACTTGTTTCTTAGTGAAGAAGGCATGCTTTATATGTTTTGAAAACACATAAATTTATTGATCTTAATGTCAGTAATTAAAATGTATGCTGGTACTTGAAGTTCTATGTTAAATTAGTTTACTTAAGCCATGTATTTTTCAACTCTGTTTTCTATTGCAGTGACTCTTCATACTTGTCTTAGAAGATGCAGGTTGTCCTGGGAAGAGGCTTGATCACAACCAGAAGCATTGGTCTTTTGGGTGAGTACTGGGCATTAAGACATTCAGAATGCAGATTTTTGGGATTTTGTGTTCTGGGAAAAGGTATTAGTTTGTTACATAAAAATGAAAGGTGTCTGGGAGAGAGAGCAGATTTCCATGTGTATGCCAGAAGGAAGTGAAGCTTAGCTAGCTGTTCTTACCATATTAGTATGCATCATGTGGTCTCTGAGAGAAAAGTATATTTACTGCTGGAACTTAAAAGACAAATGCTCACCTACATATTAAAAAAGGAAAAAAAAAACCCAAACCATGTGAACGTAAAATGTATCTTGATTTTTATAGGTTTATGGATGGTGGAATCCCTTTCTAATAAACAAAATGAAACTGCTCTAGAGAGAGCTATTTTGTGATCCTATGAATTTATGAGATAGCATTTAAATTTCTAGCTAGGTTGTCTTTTGCAAAATATTTGTCTTCACCAGAACCACATATAATTTAATCTGGAGCATGCATTTGTGCAGTAAAGTATGGGAAACTTTGTGATGACTAGAAATCTCCACTGCTGCTCTGCTCAGCTGGTGAGGTATGCAGCTTAGCAAGCACGGGAGAGACATCCAACTCCTGAAATATGCATTCTGTTAAATAGAGCTTTGTAAACTGTTAACAGTTAATGTGTGTACAGTAACTCATCCTGGAAGGTGCAGTCAGTTGAAACTCTAAAAGAAGAAATGGATCAACAAAACACAGATCTTTGCTACTAAAATATGCAAAACAAAGTAGTAAATTATGCATCCTGATGATTAAAATATGCAAATAGATCTATCATATGCATAACAATTTGACTAGAAAAATATGTACATAATTCAATGAAGAATCAGCAGGCTCTGCAATTTGATGTATGCATTCTGTAACTTGATCAGAAAAGTAAATGAAATATTAAATGACAAAATACATTATTTAGATGAATCATTAAAGAGCGCTAAAAAGATTCAAGATCTGATCCTTTAAAGGTGCTGACATTCTCGGCAGTGCAATAATTGCTGTGGGGACCCAGAACCTTGTACCCAGTCACGTTTTCACATTTACCTCCATTGCTATTACTGGGAGCACTGTTTCATTCTACGTAGGAGCTTCAGAACCTGGATTTGTCAAACTTAAAGATAAATGGTATGCATCCAAGATTTAGTACCAGAGCTTTTGCTCGCTTTGCTTTCCTGTTAGTTTTTGTTCTTTTAGCTGCTTTTGTAATGTGGCACATGAATCTGTGAAGACTGTATGTGTACTTACAAAACCAGCTGATTGACTTGGGAAACTTCTGAAAGAAATCAACACTCTGTCACAAAAGCAACTTTTCTGTGCCCTTGGTTTGAGGAGGCAAAATGCAATGTCTTTGGTTTTCCATTTAGCTGAGGTCACTCCCTGTGGTTTTCAATGCCCTCTTGATTTCAACACAGTCTGCAGGTGGGATTTTTCTCTCTTAGAAGTGAAGAAAGCCAATACAGTAGTAGTAAGCCTACTTTTGGGAGATTGCCAGTCCTTCCCATTTCAGGTGAAAGCCTTTGAAGTCTTTCTAAGGGATGTTTGCTGTTTACCAACCTGTTTCAAGAATTTTCTAGTGGAAAAGACAACTTTAGCAAGATTTGCAAACCTCAGATTTCCTTTCTGCTCTTCAGTTTAGTTTTTGTTCTGGGAATGAAATCATATGGATTGTATCGAATTTATTTCCTACTGTTAGGAGATTATATCCTTTTCCCAGTAATAGAAGATTATATCCATGTCTCCTATGAGCTTCTTTGATACCATTATCCTCTTCCTGATGGTAGGATCATTATTCTTCTATCTTTGCAGATGATTCTTCTGTTGGCAGTATGCATAAGTTGTCTCAAATATCACTTCTTTGCAAAATGTGCACCATCATAACTCAGAAGCAAAAAATAAACGAGCAGTCTCATAAAGATACCTAGCCAACCTTGATTTTATATCATACACTTGCTTTTCTCAGATACTGAGCTGGGTGATTTGCACATAGGATAACTTTGTGTTCCAAAATGTCCATTCAGAAAATGTGATACAGGGAGGTGAGAAGAGCTGTTGACTACTCAGGGCACTTCTTTTTCTCCATAAGAAGGTCATTACTCTCAAATGTGTAAAACGTAATGAGTTCATTTCATTTCATTTCAAAGCATGAGACCAGCACATGGGATCAGTGGCCTTCTAGGCCCTTCTGTTTCTTACAGTAACTGTTTGGGAAGCTTAGGGAAGAGTATAAGGACAAGGCAAGTACATAGGGTTGCTTGTAGAATATTCTCTCATCTTCCAGGCTTCTGGAGTCAGAGCGGATGCCGTTGTGTTAAACACCCTTTCCTAGATAACTATTCCTTTGGTTTGTCTAATTGCTTTTTGAATCTCTGCCGACTTCTAAATCAAAATTGAGTTCCACAGTGTAATATGCACTGCCTGGTGAAAGAGCTCATTTTGTTTGTTTTGAACTTACCCCATGTTAATTTGTTTCATGCCTCCTGATTTTTCTAGTAGAAAAGATAGCGAGCAGTACTTATTTCATAGTTCTTTTCTGTTGTCTCCTCTCTGAGTTATAGTTATTTCTTGTGTGGCAGACATTCATAATTCATTGCTGTAATTTCTTTTATCTACATCTAATTCTAATCTATCCTTTTTTTGGATGTTGGGAGTGAAAGTGAGTCACTTAAGTGAGCTCCTGGCAGTAGGAATCACTTCAAAGGCTTTTATTGATAATCCCTCCCAGAACTGCCGGATATTGCTGCTCTCAGAAGGCAGTGGATGAGTGTATTGTACTTTGTACCCTCTGCTCCTGTTCACAGCTGTGCAGACCAGTATGCAGGAACTTGTCTTTGAAATATTTTACTGAATTCAAACCATTTGAGCTTTTCCCTTGTCTGAATGAATTCTCGACAGTTCTCTTCAGCTTTCCTCACCATCTTCCCTGTAATGGTTATGAAAACCTTGTTGGGAAGGAGGTGCTGTTTCTGAGGTTTTTGTGCAGCACAGATTCTGTCTAGCTGCTGCTGTGTGTTGTCTAAAGTAAGATGACAGTACTTTAAAGGTGACTTATGTAGACTGTGGGATGATTTTGTTCCATGGTATAGCTTCATTTGCTTCCAGAAGTGCCTAGGATAGATCCTGCACATGCAATGAAGATGGATACTTGTATTGATCTAGTTCAGATGGTCATTTAGCAAAAGCGGTCAGTCAGCTCATCAGCATCATCTGACATCTGGTCAGACATATCAGAAATACTGATGGAAGACATGGAGGAACATACTGGGCAAGGGAAAGAGGACAGTGAAGGCTGAAGAGTGAAACAGTAGAGCAGTAGAGTACCAAGGGTAAGGAGATACAGGTAACATTAAGAGGGTGAGGTTGAAAGGGCACAGGATGAGAGAGGAGAAGGATCAAATACCAGGTAGCTTTTCTTCATGGGAAGCTGAGAGTGGTAGAGAGGCTGTCATTTAATCTTCTGTATATTACCTGTGTAGTCATTCTAGTGCCAAATATCTACTTGTAAGGAAAAATGCCTCCCAAACATGAAGAAGATGGTTCACTCTGGACTAGATGATATATGAACTGGCCACTAACTTCAGACAGTTGCAGATCAGGTGAATATATAAATCTTTCCTTCTGGAGAATGAGATAGGACTTTGCCAGCCCGGAGTCCACTTTTGGCTGTACTAAAGACTCCATACCTCCGTATTAAGGTCTTGCAGAGGATGGTTTTCATGTGTGGGCTGTTTTCAGGCTGCCTTCTTGGGTTGCTGACCTTTCAACTGCTTCCACACAGATCTATACTTAAAATGCAGGACTAAATCTATTCTGTGTCTTTACATAGAACAGCATTTTCTGGCCCTAAATGATTACTGTGGTATGTTTAAGAATATAAACCCCTTTTCTGTATTTGGAATTAGACCAGAATAAATATAAAACAGAATATCCCTTGTGCTGCATAGTTTATAATTGAGTCTGCTTCTTTTTTCAGTCTTGAACATATCGCTTATAAATTAGTGGAGCAGCAGAGTGAAACAGAGTGTAAAATATTGCAATAAAACTGAACACTTTGTATCTTCCTCTCTCACAGTTATGATCATTACAGAAAATAGTTATTAAATCTCAAAAGATAACTTTAATTGAATTGCTTGTGTAATGATAACTTACTGTTTCTAGAGTCCCACAGACACACAAAAAAAGCTCTACTGCCCTTATTCATTCAGAAGGAGGCTCCAGTGTTGAACTTCCACATGAATAAACCCTTTGTGTGTTATGTACAAAATAGAAATGCTGTCATTCAACATCAATTCATTTACATTTTTTTATATATCTAATAAATACCTATAAGCTTAGTGTTATTTTATGTTTATTAATGAAGTTGCCACTTCCTTGGTGATAGTCTTGTGTTTTGCCAAATCATTTAAAAAGTAGCAAAACCCACCCATAACCAAGAAAGTCAGCATGCTTGATATTTGAAATATAACTGGAGAAACAATATTACAGTCTTGATCCTTTCTCCCATATTTATTAATGTGTCTTAACCCTTTTTGACAACCACAGGTGGCTCTTAACCTCCTGTTTTGTCAGGTATGCTCACAGGTAAAGATATTTTTCTCTTCTTTGTGGTCAGAGATTGACCAGACAGCTATCCTAGTGCTCACTACTATTCCTTTGGTTATCTTTACCATTAGTTGCACATACATTTTTCTTGAAGTATCATGTATATACACAATTAGCCATCACTATTTCTGTGATATTTTTGCAGTTGCTATAAAATCTTAACTCTCTTCTTCAGGCAGCAAGTCTCTGGCTAGCTGGTGGAAAGTGATGCTCTAGTGTCTGTGCTGGACCTGTGTTCTATACTTGGAATATTTCAGTCTTTCACAGAATCCATTTACTACCCACTGGTGACCATCAGGACTCTGACTTTTAGTTTAACTCTTATTTCTCATCATCAACCACATTGATTGAGTGTCACTCAAGATCCCTGTTGCTTCCAGTTATACTTAAATATCTGTCAACTTTTCTGGTGTTTCTGTGGTCAATTCCTGAAAAATTCGATAGCATTTGGAATGTGTTTTGCATCCACGTTGGCTTGTTGTAAAATTTGTCTTCTATCCACTAATTAAAACAGCAGTAGATGTAAAAGAAGTAGATTAACAGCAGCACATGACATAAGTAATCAGACAGTTACTTAACGAACCAGTGCAAATATGATCCATAGACACATTATTGGCATATAAACTGGGCACAACAAGGATTTTAATGAGATTTGATAGACTCCTTAAATCAGATCCTTGACAGAACTATCCAAATGTGTTCAAGCTGAAAAAAATAATAACAAAAAAAATTAGTAAATAAATGAAGTAATTGCAACATTTGTGGTAGCAGATACTTAGAATTTGTAAAACATGGAAATACTAAACCACACAGCCACCAGAACTGTTTTGTGTAATGAGGGTAACATCCTCAATAGGGAAGGGTTGTATACAAATTACATCTCCTGTAATGACTATGAGGTCCGCAATGAACAATTTAGTAGCAAAAGAGATGAACTAATATGGTTCAAGTATCTTTATGGATATGCCAGTCCTTAGTAAAAAGACATTTTAGAAAAAGCTACTATAACAAATAATATCTCTAATGAGAGCAGTCATTGTGGTGACTGCTTTCCTTTCCTTAAAGGGGGATTGCAACTATTATGTTTTTTTTCTGAAAGGCACAAATCTCAACATTTGAGTCAATTTAAGAAATTAACAGTGGTTTAGTATTCAAATCTAACGCATTTCTTAATTTATGGTGTTCTTTATTTTAGTTTTTCAAGTGACACTAGTAATTGCTCCCACTGTCATAGCTAGCACCAGGTTTTCTTAATTGTTAGTTCTGGTTTTCTGTACCAGTCTGACATCCCAAATAAGTTTTTTAGTCATCCATCTTTCCTCATTACTGTAAGTCGTACTCACATCTTGTTTCACTCTCTAAGTTTGCTAACAGCTGACTCTGCTCTATATTTTCTAATGTAGGAAGTCCCATGTATTGAGCGTTTAAAAGCAAGTTTTGATAAGTCATAGTCTAAGAGGTTTTGGAGTTAAGCTGGAATAAAATGTCCAACTGTAAGGCCTTTGCTTTTATGAGAAACAAAGCTTTCTACTACTTACTTTTTGTGGATAGTGTAAATTGTAATTCTGTACGATTACCAGGGGAGACAGATAAAATTGATACGCATCTCTCAGAGAAATATGTGCTGTTTTCATCTAATAAGGACAGAGACAGAATCATCAAAGTCATTCTGTTTTGGAAGTCTCCTTCAAAAAACATCAGTATTTCTGTCAAGTTAATAGATTGCCTGAATATGATTTATTCATGGTTAGCATATTCGTTCAGTTGGAGAACAGGAAGTTACATGTCTTCAGTCTGTCCAGTTTGGGTCTTCATGAGGTTCCAGGCACAATTATAAGAATGTGTAAAAGGTAAAAAAACAAAAACCAACCCTCAATAAAAGAAATTATTGTAACATTTATGGCAGCAAACAGCCAGAATTGGTAAAACAGGAAAAAAAAACCACAAAAGCAGTGGCTTATCAGAAGAGATTACTGAGCAAAACATTCCCAGTAGAGACAAGTTGTTTCTTTTGAAAAGGATCATCTAATTTTGGTCTTCATGGAAACTGGCAATCAAAGTAAAGGTACAGGCTATGCAGTGCTCTCCTGTCTTTTTAGTTTTGCACTGGTGGCCCTTCATTTCTCCCTTACTGTAAGCAGCTAGAATAGGAGGACTGATTTTCCAGCTGTTTTTTTTCAAGGCATAGAAAGGGATTGAGTACCCACTTGCTTTCTCCTGCTTTTCTGCAGATCAGTTTTACTCACAATATTTTTGCAGAGTATAGTGCTCTGTCTCCATGTATTTAAGAGAGGAAAATGATGCCTTTTTCATACTCAAAACATTTAAGGTATAAACTTATTCATACCCATGAATAACTTAAGTCAAGAAAACAAAAATAATGATAATTTAATATACAGCTTATCTTGAAATGGACATCACTCCTGCTGGTGTCACCCATTTATTGTTACTATCATAGTATTTGAGAATCCATTTGGTAAAAACCTGTTTGAAGTATGAAGGTTTTTTTATGAGTGCACCCTTCCATCTACAAGGTAGAATTCACCTCTTAGCTTTCTACTCATACTTCAGTAAAGGTATATATCTGTAATGTTTGGTTTTTTCATCTACCATTTAAGATATGAAAGCAGATGAAACTTTCATCCTTCGCCTCTCCTAATATTCACCAGAGAATAATTTTAGATCTTCAAGTTAAAATGAATATTTAAAATTTCAGAGACAAAATGTTTTTCTGGATTTTGCACCTAATTAATGATAGATTAATTTAAAGATTCCCTAAATATTATTTTGTACTTACAGATGCAATGCCTGCTCTTCCTTTCGTTCAGTTACTCACTTTCTGAAGGTCATAATGCTTGATTTCACGTAGTGTAGTTAAACAAATTGTTAGGAAACTGGGATATCTGGAGCTTCCTGTAGTGCTATCTACTAGGCATATTTTACATTTGGCATTGGGCAAATGCTAAGAGGCATTGTATTTCTAGTATCTGCTTAATACCTTCAGAGTAAAATACAGTATAGAGATCATATATAAATACAAACAATAAAAAGATCCAAGTTTTTATGATTAAACAACGCAATATGATGTCTCTCAGCATGAGTAGAAGAGTTTGATGTCACAGTATCAGAAAAGTGCTTTTGGTATTTTACTTTTTTTTTTTTCATATGTATTAAAGAGATTTACAAGGCTGAACTAAATGATATTCCAGCTTGAAGTTTTAACAGAGTGAATGCTTTCACTGTAATCTATTGAAGCTTTTGCGGAGTCCAGCTGAATAAAGCAGAGTCACTCTTTTTCCTTAAAATTAAATACTTCACTTTCACTGGGGATGGAGATCTTAAGATTTTGGCTTAATCAATGTCCCATTGCGCTCCCTAAGAAATTTTCTCCTTCACCTGCATCTTATAATTAGCCAAGAAGTTTAATGTCTCTTAATGGAACATCAAGCATTGCCTCCTGCTGCAGGTAAATTGACCATTCATCTTTTTCTTTTGTGGTAATTCTTGTTTTACTTGTACCTATTTGCAACTTCTTCCCTCAAAATATATTACTTAATTAGTATTTATAACAATGGCTTATTGTAAGATGGGGTTCAAAGGTAGTGAGAGTAGTTTAGTGAAATATTTCAGCTGCTGACTGGTGAAGCCATTATCGCTCTCCAGAGGGGAGCTGTAGACTTTATATGATTCACTTAACAAAATGGACCAAAGAGGAGCGTGAGGTGATCCTTAATAGGGTTATTGGTAAGATTGTACCGAAGAGAGTGTATCCAGAAAATAGGATCGTCTGCAGGGTAACAAGATTATCCTCTGCCAGATTTGCCTTGTAAAGAGCCGGGAGTAATATGCAATGGAGGAAATGAATGGGATCGCTAGAGATTTGAAACGGGTCTTTGATTACAGCAGTGTTGCCTTTTGAGAAGGGTGGAATTTGGAAAAGTCAGGGAGTAAGGGGCCAAAAAAGTTGTAAAGTGTCAAATAAAATTAGTAGCAAAAAAGCGTTTACTGTATGTTGTCAGGTAAGATGCAATTTAATATTAAACCTTATCCAGGAATATTTATTTTGCTTTCAGCAATATGAGATGAGGTTTTTACAGAGTCATTTGATCAAATGTATTTGTCAGCATTTTAAATATACCACTTTTTTATTTGACTACCTCTGTCATATAGACTAATGTCTTTCTGGCTCCAGTAGTCTTTGGTTCTATAAGACCGTCTCAGGGTCGTTTATACCTCTGGGTATAAATTCCTGTAAGTCTTTCTTCTGCCATTTACCTCAATACACAAATGCAAATAAATTTGTTAATGCGTGCCATCAAGTGCAGGCATTCCTGACTTCTTCCAAAACAGTCTTGCTAAACCTCTTACTTAAATAGATAATGTACTGTATAATGAGCTCCATGCTTTCGAGGAGTCTTTTTTTACAATAGTTTCTGCTTTGGGCTTGTCATTATCAAACAAAAGCTTTTGTGATGTTGTCTTGATACTTTACAGGGTGGGGACACATTCGTAAGGATTTCTGGTCTTACATGTGCTAATGCTGCTGAACTGCCTTTGCCAGGATTCGAGGACGAGATATTAATGGCTTTGGGTACATGAGGTGTGTTCATTTTCATTCTTCATTTACACTGTCAAAGAAGCTCTGGGTGTCTCCTCGCAGACGCCTATCTTCTTCTGTTCCCCATGCTTCACTTGGGGAGTGCATGAAGGGGAAGGTTTGATACATGGAGAGCAAGGAGCTGCAAATATGGCTTTATGCACTTTGTGCAGCTTTAGGAGCCTAGATTAAATTTGCCTGTGCATCTCCCTTAATACATCAGTATAAGCTCCAGCTACTGTCTAGCACTCATTCCAGGAAATACTTATCTTTCTGAACACTGTCATTCTCACTAGTAGAATTTCCTCTTGAGCTGTAATGTTACAGACACTGGAAAGCCAGTCAAGTACACTTTTTCCTGGCTGATTTGTCCCACTTCAGCACTGAACAGTTTAGTCTAATAAAAGAAACCAAGGCACCTACAGTCACTGTCTAGAGAATCAAATAATACTGTCCGCTTTTTAATTGTGTATAATGTTTTAACAGAGGACTGCAAAAGATTCAGACATCAGCACAAAAGAAGTACAGATCTGAAGGCAAGATTGCAGAAATGACTCATATCCAACCACCCATATGTGCCACAATTTCCCCATGGCCAAACACTAGATTAGGGTCAGAGTGTTAATCCGTGTATTGGGGTGAGTGGGTGGTAAGGGAAGAATAATAACACAGGCAGTTGGTCAAGGCTACAGCAAGACTGAGCTGACAGGTAAATCAGGGAATGAAAGCCAAGATTATGAGAAATGAGTTGCTGAGATGAAGCTAAAGGGGTTTTGGGTTTTTTTTTGGTTGGTTTTGGGTTTAAGTGAGCTAAACTAGTTTTAAAACTACCTGGAATTCTATCCTGGAGAATTTGGTAGCCCTTATGTTTCATATTGAATCATTTACAGAAGGAAAAAACATTTCAGCTGATCTAGATCTAAAAGCTTTTAGAAAATGAGGGGGAAAGAAATCCTCCTTGCTTTACACACTGGCCAGAGATGTTGTCAAATAACAACCTGTACAGCAGGATATTGAGAACTGGAGCTATTGCCAGGGAAGCCATGTTAGCTCAGAGATACGCACCTTCTTCCTCAGAGTGACAGTGACTTGTCTTGCTGCAGGACTGGAAATGGCCCGTTCACAGAGTGCACCTTGTCCCTGTGTGCCTCCCATGCCTGGCTGTCCACATCAGGGTACAATAAAGGCATGGACACCTGCTCCCTTCTCTCTCCTCTGTTTGGGGTTCATCCTTACAGTATCCAGACATGGAAGAAGAAAATACCCTTGTATAGAAGTAGCCCACAAGTCTTTAGTTTGGACATAGTCCATGTGATCAGGGAGCTGGATGAGCACCAAGCTGCCACTTTACTCTTTCAAATTGTGCCCAGCTCCTGCTGCCTGTAGTTTAAGCAGTGGGTCCCTTTGCTTCTGGTGACAGAAATACCTTTTGTGTACCTCAGGAGCCTGTATGACTTGTTTGTCTGGGTTTGTCTCCTTACAATTATGTCTCAACTAGAAAGACATCTACCTAGGAATTAATCCTGTGGTTTTGATTTACTTTTGTTTTTTTCATCCTCATTCTCCTTCAGTCCTGTTTTTAGAAGATGGAGAAGAAGACTCATGGCAGAACCTGCCCAAACCATGTAAAACCTCAATGAACCCTAAAGAGAGAATCTTTCACGTCACTTAACAATATAAATGAGAATTAGATGTAATAGAAGTTATATTTAACTATATCATTAAGCCCTTCACATGTGAAAGAACATTGAAAAGGGCAGAAGACTGTTGTCTTATAACTCTTCCATAATTAATTACCTGAGTGAAACAAACAGAAGGCCTGTCAATTCCCAATTACAATATTGCCCCCATTTGGACTGTAAACATTCTTCAGCATTAACAACTTTATGGGCCATATCATCTGCAGTAGTTGCAAATTGTCCATACCTTCATTATGGCCAGTGCAACTGGGACAATTTACAAGAGTGGAAGATCTGACCCAATGTTAATATGATAGAAAAAATGGTACTTTATTCTCCTTATCCTCACTGACAGCACATGTGGCACTTCTATGTGATGCAGTTCCTTTAATATGCAGCAAATATTTACCAAGCTCTTCTGTTTGCTTGACCTGGACCAACTGTCATCATCAATCAATTCATCAACTGAGATTTGATCCTTACTTTAGAAGATCCTCTGATCACTTAGGTTTCTTCCTGAGACAGTATCCAGATTCAATAAACTGATTCTTATGTCATGTGTAGTACTTGGCTGTACTATTTTACAGTCTCTTGGAAAATCACTTCTGTCTTATTTCTTGCTGCTACTAACCCTGTTAAGAATTGCAGTTTATTCTGGGATGAGAAACAGTGCTGAAGGATACCTTACTATAAGCAGGGTCTGTGTACTTTTGAATGCTGATGTAAAAAGCATTATTGCTTTCATTTCTATTTGAAATAAGTACTGAATGTCAAGTATACCAAGGTGCTGTCCTATCATTGAGATAGGAGAGCCTTGGTTTTGATGACAGCAATAAAAGCTATTCTTAAATCTGAAAGACTTAATGTCTTGAAATATTAATTCTTTCAGAGTTTTGTTTTATAAAACATATATAATTCAAAGGCACTGGATGGTGATACTACAGTGGCAAATTACAAGAGTTATTAAAAATTCTCTTTCAAGCTAATATCAAATCATCAAAAAAGTGAATTCTCCTGACCCTTTTTACCGAAGTGTAAATTAGCAGCCTAATGGTAATACTGCGATGGGCAAAAGAAATATAAGCTCCTTTTGATGAAAATAATACAAGAAAGTGCTTCCCTACTGTGAATCATCTTAACATGTGAAATAGCATTTTGGTACAATGATCTCTGCAAAGGGCACAGCAAGCTGGCAAATATGGAAACAAAAGATGAAAGCAGTTTTGTGCATCTCTTGCCAATGTTTTATTCCCTTTTTAGTTATATAAAATCTGAACATCTCAAAGCACCTCTGGATGTTACTTTGAAAACAAGTGACTAGCCCAATCAATAGACTGTTATCCTTACAAAAACACTAGTTATGGATGTAAATTAAAGCTGAAGCATATAATATACTGATTGTGTTTAAGAATGTTTCTTGTAAATATTTTCATTTACTAATAATAGCTGCTTTTACTGCAGCATTAATATTTACATGTTAAAAACAAAACAAAAAGCTGCGCATTTGAAATAGAATTCTTACAAAATTGTAGAGATGTTGCATTTTTCATCCATAATTATATATTGTAGGAAAAGAAATTCTTAAGAAATTGAAGCCTATATTAACATAGAGAAACCAGAATTTTTTTCATCTGCACAACCACCCATACAATTTGCTAAGTCTACCCATGGCAAAGGTTGAGTAGCCTAAAATTCCTCAGTGGTGGGAAATCCTTTCTGCTGTAGTAAACACTTTATTGCATTATGCTAGTCACTTTTGCTCTGTGATGGATACTGGGACTACTCCTTGTCCTGTGGGTTAGTATCTTTCATGGGCATGCAGATAGTTTGCATGTATAAAGCAGAGAGTTGTTGCCTTCCCACCATTAATTTTACTTGCTTTCATTCATTGCTCATGTAGAGCTACTCTGACCACAGGCATTAATCCAACAAAGCACTTCAGCACATGCTTAACATTAAGCAAATGACTAGAGTCATTGAACTGAGCAGTCCTACTTATGAGCTAAGGTGTTGTAATGAATTAGAGCTATAGATCCTGGTCTTCCTCTCATGAAAATCAGTGATGTGGTCCACACTGGCATCACTGAGAGCCTTTGAATTAACCCCAAAGATCCAAGCTGTGTGCTGAAGATAACTCTTTAACATTCAATGTTTTTTTACCTACACACTTCATACTCTAAAATACTGTAACATAACTTTCTATAAAATTACTAATTGCAGCACCTTCTGCTTTTGAAACAATTAAAGTCGTTACTAAAATGCATAGTTTTAATCATGCATTGTCCCAGGTTGCCTTCCAAGATCGCTGACGATCTTGAAAAGAATTATGCTAAACCAAAAAAATAGACATTTTTACATCTTTATCTTGGCAGTTCTGAATGAGAGGTGAGAGCTTATTGTTCATGTTGATTCATTTAATTACTTCTGCAGAATCTTTATCTAACTTAAAAGCTTGTTCTCCTGAGGACAGATCTTTCTACCCACAGATCTCCACTCAGAAGTGCTAGTTAAGGAGGTTCTGCTTCTGACTGAAACTCTCTTTGTTTATTACTGCTAAAGTGGTTAACTTATATAGTTGCTGGAGTAATCTGGGGGGTCAAAAATGAGAGTTTACAGCAATTAAGAGAATGTCTCTTGGTAGTTATTGAAAGCTATTTTATAGCTCTGAAAATCTTCCACATTTTTTAGTCTGATACACTCTGAACAGTGTATCTGGGGGCAGGGACATAAGATCCTCAATAAAAGCAAAGAATTAGGAGCCAAAAGACAAGAACCAGGTTAACTGAGAACTTGAAATCAAACAAAGACTTTGGTCATTATTGGTAAATCGAAGTAACTTAAGATAGATGCTGAATTGAACTGATACTCATCCTCTTCACCTGATGTTATTGCACTCATGGTTCATATATTCCAGCTGAAGTGCTTTGGTAGTCCAGCAGTCACTAAGAGGTGTTAGATGATATAAACTCTAAGCTCAGCAAGTTTGGTAGGATCTCTACAGGCGTAACACCTCGTTCCAGAAAGCTTTAGTCTCTATTTATGCTGATGAGCTGTATACTTATGTGGTTTAGTAGTCTGTGTATCTTTCATAATGGGAAGTAAACACCTTAGTATTATCCAATTTGAATCTTAGATCTCTCTTAGCCATGGTATGTCACTGTGTTTTAATGGTGGTTAAGCTGCTTATGTACAGGTGTTGTTTGGGGTATAGTGAACAGATATTACAAGGATAAGGGCACTGTGGATTTTTGCTTATTAATTTTTGTGCATTGAAGTTATGTGGTTGGCTGCACTAGGAGGTATTCTTACAATTTAGTACACTGTGGGGATAAAAACAGCTTTTGAATTGTAAAGATTGTGAATGATCCCAGAGATTGGTCTAATCTAGCCTCATAGTAAAAATAACTGGCTACCTACCATCTACTTTGTGTTGTCCCTGTAAGAAGGCCTAGCCATAAGTAAATTCTAGAAGAATACAAAGAGGGGCAAGAGAGCCTGAAAAGAAGTGCAAACACACTTTATGCCCAGATTTTGAAGTGGTTAGTTCAAAACCAGACATATTGATGTACATCTGGCTGTCACTTGTAATATTATAAACATTCTCCTTCCTTCTCTCTTAAAATAGCTTCCTTCACAGAATTACTTCAGTCTTCATTGGCCATCTTATTTTTCTCATTATTTAATGCCACTTTCCTTGGGACTTAAAGCTCATTTATAGTTAAAGGACACCTCTTACATATTACAAGTGACAAATTCTGTCCTGTACAGTGAGAACATATCGGTCGCAGGGTTTCAGAGAACAGCTTCACCCCTACTGTAGTACAAGATGGGAGGGCAAAGTCCAGAAAGAAGCATCCTGCTCTAAAACCTTTCCTGCATCAGTTCATTGGGCATTATGATAATTAGATCATCTGTCTAAATAGAGTCCATATGGTGATTTTTCTGTAAATGTTTTCTTTATTTGAACACAGTGTATTAATCTATTTGCAGCTCCACATTGAAATTAACCTTGGAGACTGGATAATTAGAATCTGAGATGAGTAGCAGAACAGTTTTTTATTACTTGGGGCAGGGGTGATGGAAATATTAGACATATTATATCTGATTCTAAAATCTGGGAAACAAGTTAGAGATGAATTACATGAGACTGGCAAAGGAGTCATATTCTTGGATTTGTTCTATTTTAGTTTCTCAGAGTACAGCAAAGGAAAACGTAAGTTAATTTTGGCTATCATCCTTTATTAAACCTACAGATTTTTCCTTCTGACACAGACAGTTGTGTTTGACTGAGCAGCAGTTCAGGGTATGAAGCTAAGAAGAAAAGGTTATAATTTTAGCTTGAATAGATATTAGTACTGTTTCATTTTTTCAATGCTTTTTTGTGTATTTTTTCTTAATGAAGTTTTGATGGCTTGAAGACTGAACAAAATATTTTGAACATAGAAATAGTTCGAAATAAATGTTCTGATTTTTCCCATATATTTGATCTTTTATCACATATTCTTTTTCTGTGGCATGCATAGCACGTATAGCAGTGAGGTTGCACTGAAATGTTTGAACAGACACAAATTGTAAGCTTCCCATTTTGTATAATGGACCAGACTTTCAGAATATTGCCTGCAAAAGTGTGCCAGACTTTTCTGTGCCTACGTACATACTTTAGTGCACCGCTGAATTACACCCTTTCTTTGCATAATGACTGATTGTGTTAGGCAGTGTCGGACTTGCACAAATGACTGTGCAGTTAATGCTCCAGCTGGTTCCTGCAGCCCCAGATACCATGTTAATGGGTGTAACGTAACAGCCTCGGTAGAGGCAGAATACAGTGAGAGCCAGAACCAGTACTACCTCAAAGCAAACACACAGGGCAAGAGAGGAACTTAAATTTTGGGAAACTAAAATGGAAACTTTTAGAAATGCTTCCCTCTTTGCTTTTCCTGCTGGTAAGGAAACTCAGGCAGCTTGATGCTTTCCTGACAGAACAGTCCCTGAAGTACAGACATGCTCAGGTCAGCTCGGAGAGACCAGTATCAGAAGACCCCCAAGAGATTTGCTAATAGCGATGCCATGTTTTGTTTAAAAATGCAGCAAATCAACAAAACATCCTGGTCCCTTAGTCCAGACATTGTATAGTGTACAAATCTTAGTTATGGCTCTGTATGAGCAGCAGCTGGAACACAGAGGCAGGGTGTGTAAATAAACCTGAATCCCACAAAACATCACCTCATCGCAATTTCAGCAGAGAGAAGTTTAATGAAATTGTAATTAATAGGCACCACCTTATAGATAATCAGAGCATAAAACTGAGATGAATCTCCTTCATTTGCCCTTGAGATGGTCACAGTGTAGGTAGTAAAATTGTTCAGAGATTGTTTGGGAACCAAGCAGCATGGCATTGGGCTGTTTCATCTATTCTTCGTATCCGCACTGGTGTCCATGGTGGTGGCCTCATCAGGTGTGATGAGCCACCGGCACTGGGAGCTTCCCAGCAGGGCATCTGGCGGGTGGTTTGCACTGCTTGTCTGAGGCAATGGTACAGGGATGGTTAACAACTGGCGATACCCCCTCTGTCATCAGCAGGTTAAGGAAGATAATAGCCTTTTACTTGCTTGCAAGAAGGCTGAGACTTTTTGGGATGTCTGCCCCACTACTGGAGGACTGAATTGAGTAAATGAGGGTGCAGGGCCTCTATAGGCAATGAGTAGTGATTTCATGGATAATGAATAGTGACACTTTAATTACTGGGATAACACAGCACAAGGTATCTTTAAGATTTTGGGGGGTGAATTGCTTGGTTAGATTCTTATTTCTTTATATATTTCACAGTTTGAAAGAGTTTTACATGCTTTCTTTGCCCAAGGTAGGCAAATTCATGATGAGTTCAGATCGCTACTGTACTTGACTATATTAATGATTTCTCTGCATGGTTTTGCTTTTTAAGAAAATGAAAATGTAAGACAATTTCCTTTTTTAAAAGAGGCTTAGACCTGCAGTCTGGCTCTTTTCTGGACCTGTTAAAACTTCTATTCAAGCTTTTCTATTGTTTCTGAAAATACCTTATATGTAAATCTTACTTTTTTCTTTTTTTTTCCCCAGGTCTGCTGAGTAATTGTACTGTCTGCTCAATAGAGAACTGATTACATCTCCTTCACCTCTCGCTTATGATAATGATGTCTTCAAGAGCATCAAAAAACTGCATGATATAAATTTTTCCAGAGGAAAGGCCAAAGTAAAATTCACTCGCAAGTGCAATTTATATATATATGAACTGTATATATATTTTTTTATACACTTATATGTTTTTCTTTTTTATATGTATAAAAAAAATCATCCAACACAAGGGCCTGAGCTACGCTGGCAGCATCAGTCTCTTGAACAGAAGAACACTATTGCTGTTTTCCCAAGACCAAGGGTCTTTACTTGTAGTGTTTGCAGCCAAATTTCAGCTTGGGCAGCTGTTCTGTTTCCTCCAATTCCTTCTTTATAAACTGTGGAGTTGCTCTCCT
>JAAGNO010018046.1:0-10155 GCA_033439905.1 Ceryle rudis
AGACTGATTGCTCTTAACCTTCACACCTGCCTTCTTTTTTTATACCTGAGATGTCAGAAAGGGAGGAAATGAATAATTAAAACAAGATGTTTGGGGATTACGTTAAGTATTTCAGCATGGTTTTAAAACTTAAACATCCCTGGAGTATGTATTTTTCCTCTCCATTTTTCTATGTCTCAAATGAAGTGGTAAGTCCCCTAAAAATTGCAGTATTATACTTAGATATGGCTGATATGAATATTAGCAAAATTAATAGAGGTGATTCTAGACATTCATTTAAAGGATGCTCCCTTTCCTCCTTCAAGCCTTTTTATTCAGTACTGCTTATAATGAATTCTCCCCACCAAGCTCCAAATCAGCTATATCCTGGGTTTTTTTCATCATTTCAACTCCTGTACACACTGTAATCTTCTGCATTTGTCCACCCCAGAAAACCTCCATTGATTTTGCTCCTGGACTAAGTCTGAACTTCAGGTCTCTCGTGGTTCACCTGCAGCCCTGGAGTGCAGCCCATTGCTGCTCTGTCCCTGGAATGAGTACAGAGCAACGTAGGAGAAGGGTGAAGAGCAGCTTTCTTGATTGTTAAGCTGAATATAACCATTATCAGCACGTTACGTAGATGTTAGCACAAGACCTGTAATATTATGTTTCATAAGGTAAGAATCTTAGGATTGCCTTTTGTGTTATTAAATTCTTAATCCTTAAGATAATGGAGGGAAGCTTAACAATCTGACCCACATGCATCAGAAAGAAAATGAAATGAATCCCAGATGTACTAACCATCTAAAGATTTTTTGAGGTTCAACAGATGGGTTTTTAAGTGCTTAGTATTGGCCAGACTGGATGCACATGGCTGGTTGAAAATTATTTCTTTTGGGTTAAACATGTTTTCATTGGAAATGTTGATTCATCTAAACCAAAATATTTTGTGGGAAAAGCTCATTTTCAAAAAGCTTCTTGAATATTTTTAAACATTTTGTGTTAACACTTATTTCATGTTCTGAATAAAAACACTCTGCTAGAAACTAGCATACAGAGTAAATTGGTGCATAGTCACACCAACAAACATTGATTTAATATGGGAGAACCATGACTGATGAATTGACCAAGATGTATCATATCAAAATTGTATCTCCCAATAACACTTCATTAGAAAAGACAACTTTCCAGGACTTCCTTAATAAATATGAACACACTTGGGGGGGGAAAAAAAACCAAAAACCAAACCAAAAAAAGATGTCTGTTTACTAGTTTTAAAATATGTGTATAATACTGATGTATGGGGAAAAAATGAAACAAACAGGCCCCTGAATACTACAGTCGGAAGAAAAGGATTTCTCCTTGTTGTAGTAGGAAAGAAAAGAATAGTCAAGTAAAAACTTATGATTCTTCCTCCCCCCTTGCTTTATACAAAGCATGCTTAAAGATGTACAAAAGAGGTTAAAGGAAACCAAACAGATACCATCTGGTGAGATGGGTGAATAGTTTCATGCCCTGCTGTTACTTAGATTTGGAGCACATCTTTTCAGTAATTTAATTTCTTGTTCAATCAAATATTTATTAGTTTCTGTTAATTGTTATAAATGAAATTCTACAAACATAGAGACTGAAAATACCCATTTGAGTGCAGGAATGAACCAGACCTGCAGTTTGGATTGAGGAAACAGAAAATTTGGAAGAAATTAGAGTTGTACAGGCTATTTGGAATTTCTTGTTCCAAGTGACCTCAAGATGAGAAATCTGTATGTTCTAGTAAAATATCAGAATGTAATACAACATTCTTTATAGGCAAGTCTGTTTGTTGCAACATATGGAATCAAAAGAGACTCAAAGACATGAATTAGCTGAGATTTATCTTGGCAAATATTTCTTATTTAAATATCTAGTGTTCTAAACAGCAGGAATCTGTTAACTCTGCCATTCTTGTCAGTGTAACAGTGAGTGACAGCTTTTTTACATATATTTACACATATTTACATATGTGTAAATGAAGGGCAACTCACCTTTTCCAAAAGGCTGGCCTTGACTGTTAGGCACTGGAACCATATTTCCACTTCTGAACTTTCCTTTTTGCTAGGTAAAGTGGTGGAACTGGCAAGACGGCCAAAAGACTAAAAGAAAAAGAATCTGGAAGGCAGTATAAATGTAGCTTTTGGAAATCACACTGGAAGTTCTTTCTACTTGCAGACATACACAGAAGCACTTCGATAAAGAAGAAATCCTATTGCAGGGAAGAAAGAGGTCATTTGAGCGATGAGCAGTCGTGGTGGTTTTTCACTGGACACTCTTCAAACCAGTGAAGTTTTACCCCTATTCCTGGAAACATTTACACAGTATCATATTGGAATAGTGAAAATTACCCAAGATGGCTTTATTTGTGACCCAGATTGGGGTGTTACCTAGTTCTTAGAAGCTGCTTTTTTTGGAGATGAATTTCCCAGTAGAGGAACAAGCACACTGGAAGTAGAGCTCTAAAGAACATTTGGGATGAAGTAGGGCAATGACACAGTGCTATCTTAAGTGGATGCATGGGAACAGAGTGAGACATAACATTCCACTGCTAGCTCATCTCAGTATTCCTAAATTTTATGAAAATATCAAAAAGGAAAGTTGGGCAGGAGAAAAGATAAGTTCACAGCTGTGACTGAACATAACCAGGTTAGTTGTGAATGAGCATCTGCTACTCTAGTTGTCAAACCATGGCAAGGTGAAGTTTAGCACACTCCAAATCCAACCACTAGCATTTTTCAGCAAATATTCAGTTTTTGCAGCTTTCCCACCATGCTACTTCATCTGCATTACTGGCAGTGCCTCAGGTGGGAATTTTAAAGGTAGTTCAAATACGCTTACACAAAAAATAAACAAATAAAATCAGAATACTAAAAGGTCCTGTCAGAACCGAGGAAAAAATACCATGATTTGCTTGTCTCTGGTATGGTTTCTTCTACAGCTTCATGGCTAACTTTAGCCTCTGACTAGTTTCTTGAAATTGCTTAAAGGCTTGTCTCAGGGGGCAAGGGTTAATATGTGAGGAGTAGGAAGCACTACATTAGTGCTTTTATAATACAATCTTGCTTTTATGCTCTGAGCTTAAAGGCTAGCAAGTGGTACTAGCTGATTCCCTTCTGCTCCCTCCCATCCAAGTATTATTCATCACACAAGCACAGCAATCTCTGCCTAGATTTGTCTGTATTCCTTTGCTGTCTTCAGTCATAATCCCATGAAGGTATTCAGAAGCAAATAGGACTTTCAGACTTTTTCGTGTTCTAGGTGTTTCCCAGCACGAGATTTCAGACATTAATAATTTTTTGCAATAGTGTGACTTGATGTTTTTTTCTACTTTATTGGTTTTGCCATGGGGTTGTATGCTAGATTTCAATGGCTGGCTTAAATACACTAGAACATCTTGTTAACTTACATTCCTATCAGGGTCTTTCACTTCAAAACCAGATTGCTCCCTCAAAGCTACTTACCAGTAAAATTTCAAAGATGTTTTAATGAAATCAAGGGTGGCAACTCAGCTTTCCTTCAGCTCCACAGAAAGCATAATAATAGAGCTCTCCTTTCTAATTTTGTGTTCAAAACTTTTTGTACTGCTTATCAGAACTGCTGAAGAGAAGCAATCAGGAAAACATCTTTCCTAGAACAGAGCCAAAAAAGTATGTAATAAACTGTTCTCCATCTGAAAGGAGTTGTTACAGCCAAGACGGATACCACATGTAAGACAATGCTTGAAAGACTTGAAACCAAATTTGTGCATCTTGAACAACATGAAGATTGCTTACATGTTAACCTGGGGCTGATATGTATAAGTAAAGACTAATAACCCAAGTATATGGTAAAGATTATCTCTTTAGAAGACCAGGGTTTCAAGAATAAAGACTACAATATACATCTCTCTAAACGAGAAAATTAATCCATGCTTAACTGGTATACAGTAAGAGCATAATAGGTAATATAATTCTTATTTTTAAAAAGCAACAACAACAAAAAAGAGCTGGGGAACTACAAGCCAATCAGTCTCACCCCTGTGTTCAGCAAGATCATGGAGCAAATACTCCTGGATACAGTACTAGGGCATATGGAAAATAAGCAGGTGATTTCTGACAGCCAATGTGCTATCAAAAACACTAAAGGCAAATTGTACCTGAAAAATTTGGTAGCCTTCTGCAATGTTGTTACAGTGTTGGCGGATGAGAGAGGAGCAATTGATGTCATCTACCCGGACTTATGCAAAGCATTTGACACTGTCATGACATCCTTGACTCTAAGCTGGAGAGACATGGATCTGAAGGATACACCACTTGTTGGATAAGGAGTTTGCTGGATGGTCACACTCAAAGAGCCGTGGAAAATAGTTCAGTGTCTGAGTGGAGACCAGTGATGAGTGGTGTGCTTCAAGGGCTGGTACTGGGACCAGTGCTGTTTGACATCTTTCTTGACAACACAGATGGTGGGATTGAATTTGCCAATGACACCAAGCTGTGTGATGCAGTCAACAACTAGAAGGAAGGGATGGCATCCAGAGGGACTTTGACAGGCTTGAGAAGTGGGCCTGTGTGAACCCCATGAGGGGTATCCTGTATGTTAGTAGGGGCAGTCTTGAGCACTAGTACAGGATGGGTGATAGTGGACTGAGAGGTGTCCTGCTGAGAAGATACTGGTGGTACTGGTGGATGAAAAAATTAATATGAGCCAGTAATGTGCCCTCACAGCCCAGAAAGGCAATCGCATCCTGGGCTGCATCAAAAGAAGTGTGGCCAGCAGGTCAAGGAAAGTGAGCCCCTCTACCTCACTCTGATGAGACCCCACCAGGATTACTGTGTCCATCTCTGGAGTCCTGAACACAGGAAAGACGTGGACCTGTTGGAAAGAGTCCAGAGGAGGGCCACAAAGATGATCAAGAGGCTGAAACACCTCCCCTATGAGGACAGGCTGAGAGAGTTGGGGTTGTTTACCCTGGAGAACAGAAGGCTCCAGGGGGACCTTACAGCAGTCTTCCAGTACTTAAAGGGGGTCTGCAGGAAAGATGCGGAGGGACTCTATCTTATCTGACGATAAGGCATAGCGGTTTTAATCTGACAGAATGTAGATTTAAATTAGATATTAAGAAATTCTTCGCTGTGAGGGTGGTGAGACACTGGAACAGATTGCTCAGAGAAGCTGCAGATACCCTCTACCTGGAAGACCAGGTTGGATGGGGCTTTAAGCAACCTGGTCTAGTGGGAGATGTCCCTGCCCACGGCAGGTGGGTTGGAACTAAATGATCTTTAATGTCCCTTCAACCCAAACCATTCTATGAGTCTATGATTCTCTATTAGACTTCTGGAAAAATGAGATGAAAGTTTTGTTTTCTGCATTTGTTATGTGTGCAGACTGCCTATGACTTATTTACATATTGTCTTGGAAGAGATACGGAAATCATAACATGAATTCATTATGCCAGGAGGCAAAATGTATATACTTACATTATATAAGGCCCCAAGTTGGTTTCTTACGGTTTGACAATTTCTGATATGACTTTATAGTACAATTTTTTACCAGCTTCCCTGAATCTCTTGCCTCTAGTTTGAAAGTTTGTTTTTCTGTAATTAATTTCTAAATTCATTTAACAATAAAATGATAAACAATCCACAATTCCAGTATATGCTCACTTTACTGTCTTTTGAGCCTTCCTTTTACTACATCTAAAGCAATCCTGAATTTGATGTGCTCTTGAGATATGCTTCTCCATTCCCTGAATGAATTGGTATTCATTCAGAGCTGACACATTTTCATAAAGGATCATTCCTTGTCTCTCAAAGTGATACTGAAAGAAATGTCATTAAGATGTTTCACATAAAGTTTCAACATACAGGCAAATTACCAGTGAAAAATTGCTTTACTGTCTCACGAAACACGTTAAGTACTATAAGCCTTCTTACCTCTCAATGAAAAAAAGTTGTCAAGAAGCTGGAGAACACATTTGCGTTCGCTTTGCAGCAAATATCATAGGATAATTTATCATGCAGCTACAAGTTCATGAGACCAAACCATAACACTTGATTAAAGGATGATGGCGTTTTGTATCTTTTGGACTGTGTCAAAGGAAACAGGGCTGGGTGAAAAGGCATGACCATGTTCCAACAACTCTCTACAGCTGTTGTCACACTACCATTCCTTGATCTGAATGCTGCTCAAAAATGAACCAAGGCTCCCTATAAAGAATTCACTGTCATTGACACTGCTGCCTCTCTTAACTATCTGAGGAAAAGAAAATGAAAAGAAAGAGCCCAGAGTAAAACTCATAGGGCAGAGATGATGTTATGAAGCTGAGGACTAATATCGAGCTGTATAACTTCTAGTTACCACCAGCAACTAACAGTACCATTCCTGCAAAAACTGCCTCAATTATAGGAGTCATTGTTTGGTGCATTATTGAAATAACATTTTTTTTTGTTCCTAGGAAACTATCTCATGTTTATTTTCCCTGAAACTTAGCTCCTTTCAATACTACAGAAATAAGTTTAAGCTTTACACTATTTTCTGTAGCCAACAACTTGATAATCATACATGGTGAGCTTTGCAAGTGAAAAAATGAGTTATCTATTATGTCCTACTTGAAACTGCATAGATCTTTTTTCTCTGACTATTTTGTTTCCTCCTTAAATATTACAGCTCTGTCTGCATCTCAGACATTACTATTTATTAGTATAGTGTGTTTCTCTGCTTCAACAGCTTTGGCAGAGGTACATGGAATGACTTGGTGCCTTAGCAAACAAAAGTAAAAGGATAATCAGATAGTCAATAAAAAGATTGCCAGTTAGAGTAGATTCTGACCTTGTAATTCTTCGCAAATACCAGTTCATTTAAGGTTTCCTTGTTCATGCAAATTGAGACATTCTTGTGATGTTGTGCATTGTGCCTGTTCATTGTCAGGATGGATCTCATTAGCAATTTCATCTAACTGAAATTGTGAAAAATCTGTAATAGAATGCTATTTAATCTTAAGCCTCTTCATGAACTTACCCCTTAGCATTCAAAGGAGTACCAACTGCAAGTAGATTAAAAGAATCACTTTTATCATGGCTCCTGTTTCTTTGCATGAAAGCTACTGTAGTAGCTTGTCCTCATTAAAATAATTATGAAAACAAACTCATGGGCATCTGGAGCTGCAAAGACATGGTTTTAATAGCAGCTGACTATTATGACCTGCAGACATGATCCAAGTTACCCTGATCAGTGCCTAATCATGCTCTTGGTACAGAATTACTACTGGTCTTAGTAAAGTTGCAGGTGACACCAAGCTAAGTTGTGGGGTTGACACACCAGAGAGATAGGATGCCATTCAGCAGGATGCAGACAAGCTCAATAAGTAAGCCCTTATATACTTCATGAGGTTCAAGAAGGCCAGGTGTAAGGTCCTGTTCACGGATCAGGACAACCCCCAGTACAAATACAGGCTGGGGGATGAATAGGTTGAGAGCAGTCTTGCCAATATTTACTTGAGGGTACTGGTGGATGAAAAGCTGTACATGAATTGGCAATATGCCCTCACAGTCCAGAAGGCCAGATGTGTCCTCGGCTGCATCAAAAAAACCATGGTGAGCAGGTCAACGGAGGTGATTCTATCCCTCTACTCCACACTGGTGAGACTTCACCTGGAGTACTGTGTCCAGCTCTGGAGTCCTCAGAACAAAAAAGACATGGACCTATTGGAGTGGGACCCAAGTTGGTCATGAAGATGATCCAAGGGCAGGAAAGCTCCTCCACGAGGACAAGCTGAGAGATTTGGGGTTGTTTAGCCTGAAGAACAGAAGACTCCAGGGAGACCTTACTGCAGCATTTCAGTACTTAAAGGTGTCTTACAAGAAAGATGGCGGACAATCTTTTTATCAGGACCTGTTGCAATAAGACTAGGGTCAAGGGTTTTAACTAAAAGAAAGTGGACTCAGACTAGATATAAGGAAGATTTTTTTTTACAATTAAGGTGGTGAAACACTGGAACAAATTGCCCACAGGAATGGTAGAAGCCCTACTCCTGGAAACATTCAAGGTCAGGTTGGATGGGGTTCTGAGCTACCTTATCTAGTTGAAGATGTCCCTGCTCACTGCATGGAGGGTTGACTAGATGACCTTTACAAGTCCCTTCCAACCCAAACCATTCTATGAGTCTACTCTCATTTTATTAACAACAGTTTTTATTAGAAAATAAAGCTTAAAACAAGGTTGTTGCATAACATAAAGGTACCTGAGATATCTCTGAATTAGCTGAGAACTGCATGAGAACATGAAAGGAGCTTTCTGTCTAAGAATATTGTTGGCTGTAGACAACACTGCACTGTGAAATGAAGATGAATGGGAACACTTGAATTAGTTTTAGATTCAGGCATTTTAGTTAAATGTATGAGGAAATCCTAATTTTCTGCCAGTGATTCACCCCTAGAGGTATCAAATTCTAAAGTAAACAAAGCTACAGAAACCTTTGTATGTCAAGCAGAGGTGCTAAGGCAGAAATGATTCTTGCCTATGAAAAGTCAATGAAGCATTGTTACAGGACTATTACAGTCAATTCCAGCATTTACGTGGTGAGAAGCTGAACTCACCAGAAGTCATTAAACTGGTTTGTAGAAAAGCTGACCCTTGACAATTCCCTGTGCATAGTACTTGAACAGATGATAGAAATCTAAGCAGGTCCACAATTCATTAATAGATTCTGGGAAAAAAAAAAAAATCCTAATTTTGCATATAATATATAGCAATACAAACATGTGGCCAGAGAATAAAATACAAAATTATCAGGGAAATCAAGGTAACAGAAGGAAAACTTGGAAAAGGTGACAATATAAAATGAGAACAGAACCTTTTTAAAGCGGCTTGACAGAATCTCTCAACTAAAATCGCCTGGATAGTTGGTATTAATGAAGGATATTACTAATGCAGGCCATATATGCAAGTCCACACGTGTTACAAAAAGTAAGTGAAAATTGCCAGCTACAGAATATAGCCGATTTTGGTTTTCTTGTTTGAAATCATGGCTATCTTCAAAGCAATACTTTGATGGTTATGAGGCCAAGCCTGAAGCCTTTTCTGTGGGAAAAAAAACATACTTGAAAATGGGAGTTTTTTAATAACTTGAATGCAACAAAGCTCATGAAACCAATGTAAAACCAGAAACAATCCTTCCCCTAGGAGTTACATAGGTATAAACCTGCATTTTAAAAGATTATATCTAATATGCTCCTCACTTTCAGACTGTTGGATGGCATGGCCTGAAGATAAGTAACCTTCAAAAAGCACTAAAGCACACATTTAGAAATGCTCAGGAAGGTACAAACTTTCAATTCAGAGAATGGTAGCCTCAAAAATCAATTTTGTACATCTTGTCTTGTCAACCCCATGGCACTGAGTTCTGTGCAGCTGAAGTAATAAACAGAATGATACTTCAAGAACAGAGAGGTAAAGAGGCAGAAAGGGAATCTTGAATCTCTCTGAAGAGAGAGCCCTATCATGTCCTGTTGAATTTGCACAGTGAGAGGTATGGTCTGAGTGCTGGGTCTGCAACAGAAAAAAAAATTCCTAATAATATGAAACTGAAAAGTAAAATCATCTTGGGTGTGAATCACTGTTGATTTGTTACTGAGATGAAAATACCTGAGAGACCTTTGTCAGTCCCTTGCTCAAGAACCTCAAATATTGTGCTAGTATGTAGGCATTGCATCCCTTTTAGAAGTGGATTTCTCAATGTCTTTTCAGAAAGATGAACTATAGCATGGAGATTCTTCATAAATTTCTCCTGACTGACAGTAACTGGTGAAACAGTAACAGTTCATTGACTTTACATAAAGCATGACATCTATTAATTTGTTGTACATGTGATTAAATTTATGTACAAAAAAATCCTGAAGAAATCTAATAATTTATTTCTGGAATGGAAGAGAAAAGTCTGTGGAAGTCTTTGCAGGACTGCAGAACACTAGCATGTGTGAAGTCTCGTACTACAAGAGTTGCCAAGATAGCTAACCTGGTGTCAAAGAATGACTAACTTGCCGTGACAGGTTCACTGTTGCTGGAATAAAATATATATTTCATATAATAACTACTAATTTTTCTAGGTGGTTTGGGTTTTTTTTGTTTTTTTTTTAAATCTCATTAAAGCTACACTGTAACCTAAAC
>JAAGNO010018047.1:0-10044 GCA_033439905.1 Ceryle rudis
CCCCCTGGATCTGTTGCTGTGTGGGCTGCCCTGGGTGACCCTGCTCTGGCAGGGGGGTTGGACTCCATGATCTCCACCATTCTATGATTCTACAATTCTATGACCTTGTGTTGACTTTTTTTTGAGAGGAGGTGCTGGGGAAGATCCCAGGGACAAGGGGCTGCCACATCGCTCTGTCAGTACTCACTGGCACACACGCCCTCGGCACTGCTTTGCATTTAACTTTGCCTTTGGTTCATATTTCCAGGTTTACTCTCTGACCGTGAAGTTGGGAACACGCTGCTTTTATGTATTCTATTTTTTAAAAGGCTGTGGCCCTCTCCTCTTTATAAACCTCCACAGAACTGGAAGTCCCATGGGCAAAAAAAATTGAACGGTTTGGATCTTTGTAATTAAAAAGGTGAGAATTGGCTTTGCTGAGAAAACAGCTTAGTCCCCCCAGCCCCTTACAGCTTAGTTGTTTGTCCTGTACTGCAATACACCTGCCAGCCTCACTTCTCCAGATGCCACGTCCTTCTGGCCTCAGCGAAGGAGCGGGGCAGAGGCCAGCAGCAATAGCAGGGTGTCCTTCTGAAGGGCTTCTGGGCAAAGAAACGTTGCCAATGCACCCTGCCTGCCCCTCTGCTAAGGCCCCTGGCCATGGCAGAAGCAACTGGGGAAGAAGGAATACATTAGTCCCTACCTTGCACTGATGAGCTGAGGTTAAAGGCTTGGAAGCTGAAAAGGCAGCTGCACTTCAGAGGAGAGAAGAGCAATCACTTCAGAGGAGAGAAGAGCGTCGGTGCGGGAGAGAAAGGGAAAGCTGGGGTAGAGGGAAGCCCGGGAATGCTTCCCCTCTGGGGGCAGCCACAACCTTCTTTTGAAGAGCAGCAGCAGCGTGTCTTTGAAGTTTGCTTCAAGCTGAGTACATGAAAGCTCTGGGGTGTTCACGTAACAGAGGTGCCTGGCAGTAGTTCCAGGGATTGTGCAAGGGCTGCCATGAAGTCAACCAGGAATGAGACTAAGGAGCCGCTCCCCAGCTAAAGCAGAGGGGTGGGACTACCAGCCAGGGACCCACTCCCTAACCAGGCAAAAGGGTGAGGTGGAGCAGCTGGAAAAACACTCCTCCCACTGGAGAGACCTCATTTCCACCCCAGAAGAGCTTGCCCACAGCCAGGGGAGTTGTTGCCCACCTCTAGCAAATCATTAGAGCCTGGCTGACTTCAAATCCCTGCTGCGTGGGATGTTAGTCAACACGTAATGGGCCGAAGAAGATTTTAATGCTGGTTTTTTAACCCATTTGTAGAATATCCTTAAACCCCTGGTCCTTATGGGATACCAGATACCTTCAGGAACCTCTGGCCACATCCAACCACGACCATGGGATTGCCTTTCTGGCGTGCTATGCCTCATGTGGATGCAGCACCACTCAACCTTGACAGCACTGAACTGCACCCGCACGCATCTTTAGGTATGTCCCCTGGTGATCATCAAATATATGTCCTGAATGCAATGGCAGGACTGAAATATTTCCAAACTGCTGTTTGTTGAAGCCTGCGAAATATGTGGGTAAAGTTTCACAGTGTTTGTGCCTTTCTCCGTACCCAGCAGACACTGCCTTGCTCTGGCAGCCAAGACATGCCCCGTACATTGCATAAATAAACGTGGAGATTATGTTTTCTGAGGAGCGCTGCCACACGTGCCACAGCCAGGCGGACCTACGGGTTGTGGAACATGACGAAATGTTTTCCCGCCTGTTTTTACCAAGAGATATTTCAGAACCACGTCCCTGGCAACTGAAAACCTGTTTCTTCATGCTTCAAAACTAGGTGCTACGTGCCGGGGAAGACTTGCGCAATCTGTTTCCAATGACAAAGTTCAAACATTTCTGATGCTTAGAAGAAGAAGGGAGCAAGGTTTCATGCTTGCTAACTCCACACCTCAAAACGCTTTGCTTAAAAACAGTGATATTTTTACACAATAACAAATAGTGGATTGCTGTTGTCTTCATGTTTCTGATTTCTGAGCCTTCGGGATATGGTTAATACAAATTTTCCTACTTTCTCGTGAATAGGAGTTCTGGATACTTTCTTAGCAATCCAGAAAGATTTTACTCTTGCATAATTATGGGTGTGCAAGAGCTTGGGCTTTACGGAAAATACCAAATCTTTGGGATTCTTGATAAAATTACAAGAACGGGAAAAAGCCATATTTTATAAAATAAAATAAAAAAAAAATATATTTTTTACTCTTTATCTCATTTAACAAAACAAGCGAAAAAGTTTTACAGTTTTTTGTTTTATGTGGGTACCTTTGACCTGAGCCGAGCCTGGAAATTTCAGTCCTCCCAGAAAAGATTTCACAAGATTTTATCAGTAACTAAAAATGGGTTTCTATCATAGTACACAAATCACGGGATTTTCCACTCAAAAATCAATCTCTAAACCATTTTTGGTAACAGAAGATAGCTCAGCATAGGGCTGATGACAGGAACACAGGTTAAAGTTCAGATTCATTTGAAAGAATATGATCCACAGGTTAAAAGAAATACTGTAAGCAGTAGTTCAGTTAGGAACTATGCAGGAAAGCCTGCGTTATTGCAGATGACTAACTGAGCATTCTGGAAAAATGCGTGCGGTTACGCTAAAGACTGAATGGTGAATTAGATAGTGGTGACTGTTGCGCTGGATCAGCATGTAGCTGGGTTCTGGGCCTATGGGCCTTAGGCATAGCTCATTGATTAGTCTTGTTGCCTCCTAACTTGGGGGTTAGAGGGAAAAAGCAGCACAGAGGCTTTCATGACAATTCTGTCTTTAATGCAATTGCTGCTCACATCGCCGCCTGGCCAAGGCGAGGCAGGAATTGCCTCCTGGGTTAAAAGCGGTATTAGGTCAATTCCTTTGGGTTATATACTCAACTTCAGACAAAACTTTCTGTCGATTGTGAGAAGGTTTGCCAAGTGAACGAGCAGCTGCACCGAATCTGATCAACGTCTGAGCAGTTTCGCTTAATTTCAGAGACGGTTCAGAAGCTGCACCAACAGGTGCCTGTAGTGGACAATTACACAAAAATTTGCCCACAGGAGTAGTTTCCTGTAATCCCAGCCATTAACTACACGGCTCGGACTTTGGTACGTGAAGAGTCTGGTTATCGTTATTAATTATCTCTTTGAATGGCAAAGTACAGGTCGTTAGCACCCCTCGACTGCTGGTATAACTGAGGAGCGCTTCACACAGGGACACAGAAATATCTTGGTCTCTCCTGAATGTCACTGGGGGTATCTTATGACAGGGAGTGTCACAGTTCAGCTGGACACGTCTCCCATTTCCAGGCCTGTGTGCTCATCATACACTTCAGCTTGAAGGAAAAGGAAAGCGAGGTAGGACTTTATCCTACAGTTCATCAAGCAATAAGAGGTAGTCACCGTTTTACCAGGTAAATAGACTAATTCAGAGCACAAAGACAGTTTTCAGGATTTCGGTCTGAAAACCTTAACTCCAGTGGTGAAAAATACTGGTCAATCTAGAAATATTCTATATACAGCCCTGGAGCTTCCTCATGTCCTGCCCCCAGCTGCCACCAGAGCTAACCACCGCATAGGCTGGATGCACTGCATTTTGCTTTGTCAGCAAGGAACACATAAGTAACCATAACAAGTTCCCAGAAAAATCTTTAAATCACTCCTGTATCAACGCTGACTAGGGAATTAGACTGAGCAAGTTTATGACAAAATATGTAACTAGGAAGACTAAGTATCAATAAATATTCCCTATATATTTTAATCCCGTGCCTATAATGATAATCAGTTACCTCTTTGAGCTCGAGCAACAGCGCTGACTGCGTCAGGTGAGCTCAGTCCACCAGCGTGCTCTGCTACTGAGCATTTCAGCCAATGATTTGCCCTTTGCTTTAGTTTTCGATAGCATCATCATTTTAAAATCACCTTGCATCTCGAAGCCTTCAAGATGCCTTCATGACAGACTTCTGTAACAGAGTAACAGGAGTATGAAGTTACTTCTGTAGCAGGAGCATCGGGAAGGATTACTGAGCCCTGGGAGCAGTGGAAAGAGACTGTGGAGTGCGGGTAGGTTTTTTATCAATCCTCCCGGTCAAAGGGAAGGTGTTTGAAAGGGCTGGTTGAATCTGGTGAATCAGCACAGGGTTACAGTACTGGTTCCACAGCCAGGGGTTCAGCTACTTAGACCACGGGATTTGCTCTGAGACACGTGATCTGCTGGAGTTTGATGGGGTCCAGCTGTCAGAGAAGTGGAAGAGCATCTTCCACTTAACACAATAAGCTTAACAAACTTATCGAGAGGACTTTAAACTAAGGTTGCTGGAGGAGGGGAACCTCAATCCATCCCACTCCAACTAGCTTGATGCCAGTGCCAGCAATAGATGCCCAGAGCCCAGAGAGGGACCACAGGTCAGCAGGAGGGCACCTGAAGAGCAGCAAAAGGGAATTCCAGCCACTCCAGACAGTAAGCCAGCTTCATTTAGGGCATAACTTAAAAGCCTCTATGCAAACACCCACGGCACAGGGAATAAACAAGAGGAGTCGAGACGTGCACACGCCTGCAGGGCTATGAACTAACTGGCATCATAGAGGATGGTGGGATGGCTCCTGCGACTGGAGTGTTGGAATGGAAGGACACAGGCTCTTTAGGAAGCACAGGCAGGGGAGATGAGGAAGGGGTGTCATCCTCTACGTCAAAGACTAGATGGAGTGCGTGGAGCTCTCCATGGAGGTGGTTGAGGAGCCAACTGAGAGGTTATGGGTCAGCATTAAAGGGAGGGCAGGGACAAGTAACACTATAGTGGGGGTCTGCTACAGGCCACCCTACCGGGAAGACCAAGCGCATGAGGCCCTCTCTAGATAGATAGCAGCAGACTCATGTTCACAAGCACTGGCCCTCATGGGGGATTTCAACCACCTTGATATCTGTTGGAAGGACAACACAGAATAGCATCAGCAATCCAGGAGACTCCTGGAATATGCTGATTATAATTTACTTCGCCAAGTGATAGCAGAGCCAATGAAAAGGGGTGTTATGCTGGACCTGCTTCTCATTAACAAGGAGGGCTTGATAAGATCAGGTTCGAGACCATTTAAAGAACCTGAAGATGCACAAGTTCATGGGACTTGATAAGATGCATCTACAGGTCCTGAGAAAACCGGTGGATGAAGCTGCTAAGGCAGTATACATCACATCTGAGAAGTCATGGCAGTCTGGTGCAGTCCCCAGTGACTGGGAAAGGGGAACCATAATGCCTTTTTTTAAAGAGGAAAAAAAGGAAGACCCAGGGAACTACAGGCCAGTCAGTCTCTCCTTTGTGGCCAGCAAGATCATAAAGTGGCTCCTCCTGGAAACTATGCTAATGCACGTGGAAAATATAAAGGTGATTGATGACAGACAACATGGCTTCACCAAAGGCAAATCATGCCTGACAAATTTGGTGGCCTTTTACAGTGGAGTTACAGCATCAGTGGATAAGAGAAGAGCAACTGATGCCATCTACCTGGACTTGTGTGAAGCATTTGACACCGTCCCACACGACATCCTTGTCTTTAAATGGGAAAGACATGGTTTTAATGGATGGACCACTTGGTGGATCAGGAATTGGCTTGATGATCTCACTCAAAGTGTTGCAGTCAACACCGTGATGTGCAAATGAAGATCGGTGATGAATGGCATTCCTCAGGGATCAGTAAACTGCTGCTTAACGGCTTTGTTGGTGACATGGACAGTGGGATCCAGTGCACCCTCTGCAGGTTTGCCAACAACACCAAGTTGATTGGTGCAATCAACACGCTGGAGGGAAGGGACACCATCCAGAGGGACCTCGACAGGCTTGAGACGTGGACCCATGCCAATCTCATGAAGTTCAACAACACCGAGTGCAAGGTCCTGCACCTGGGTCGGGGCAATCCCAAGCACAAATACAGATTGGGCAGAAAACAGACTGTGGAGAAGGACTTGAGGGTGTTGGTTGTCAAGAAGCTCAACATGACCTGGCAATGAGCACTTGCAGCCTAGAAAGCCAACCATATACTGGCTGCATTACAAGAAGCGTGGTCAGCAGATCAAGGGAGGTGATTCTCCCCCTCTACTCCACTCTGGTGAGACCCCACCTGTAGTACTGCCTCCAGCTCTGGAGCCATCAGTACAGGAATGACATGGACCTGCTGGAGCCAGTCCAGAGGGGGACCATGAAGATGATCAGGGGGCTGGAGCATCTGCCCTGTGAGGACACGCTGAGAGAGTAGAGGTTGTTTAGCCTGGAGAAGGGAAGGCTCTGGGGAGAACATAGACCAGCCATCCAGTACCTAAAGGGGGCCTACAAGAAAGCTTGAGAGTGATTTTTACAAGGGTACGTAGTGTAGACACAGCTTAATGGCTTCAAACTGGAAGGCTAGATTTAGACTGGAAATTAGGAAGAAGTTCTTCACTATGAGGGTGGTGAAGAACTGGAACAGCTGGCCCAGAGAAGTTGTGGACGCCCCCTCCCTGGAAGTGTTCAAGGCGAGGCTGGAAGGGCCTTTGAGCAACCTGCTCTAGTGGAAGGTGCCCCTGCCCATGGCAGAGGGGTTGGGACTGGATGATCTTTAAGGTCCCTTCCAACCCAAACCATCCTCTGATTTATGAATCAGCTAAGGGCTAAACCGAAATACGGTGATGTCTCAAAATCTGCCAGAGGAGCACTTTTCCCTGCCCAAACATGAAAAGAAGGATTTATTGGACGCCTGCTAAGAATGATTTACAGTGAATATCTGTATCTGCATTAATATTGTTCTAATCTGTGAGCTGTAATGTTTCTGTTTGCTAGCTCGTTAGTGCCTGTGTTTGTGGTTAGTTTAGTTACTCCAAGAGCTGCAGCTGCACTAGCATTTCAGGGGGTATGATACGTCACTTTTAAATTTTTCAAACAAGCCAGTTTTCCGCACAGGCCTCCCAGATCGTGGGCTTGGGAGCCGTTCTTGGGAAACAGCAGCTCTCAAGCCATTGCTCAAGCCAATGAGAACCAGCTTGTTCAAGGTGTGCCTTATACACACCCTGTTCTGCTCTGTAATTCATGGTAATTACATGCTCGCTGAAAGCACAGAACAAAACCATAACTAGGAACAAATAGGCAGTCTGGAAAAAAATAAATAAAATCTTGGGTCTGTAACAATTTTCAAATGGATGCCATTTGTTTGCTCCTGCAAAACTACCCTTGAAGCACAACCAGCCTCCTGCGAACTGGCCTCACCCTCGCCAAACTTTCCCGAGAGTGGGCGCAGTGTCGGTGTGTGCGAAACCAAAGAGGTTCCCAGGGGAAACCTAACCCTCCCAAACCGGCATTAACACAGCTGGATTTTTTAAGAGGTGGGGTTTGCTTCCCTAGACCCTGCCAACACCTCTGGTTTGATGTGTGGAGCAAACAGGTGACGGAGGCTTGAACAGCTACCGGGCAGAGCTCAGTGGGGCTTGCTCTCTCCTTGATGCTGGTGTAAAGAGAGCTTGGCACCGCTCAGTTTGAAGGGTAAGGTTGGTGACTTCTGCTTCCTTTTAAACCAAAAAGCCAAGGTGCCAGACTGGAGAGGGCAGAGCAGCAGTCTCTTGGTGCCAGCAGGGATATCACCTGTTTCTGGGTGCCATGAACACATGGCTACAGACTCTCCTCCTTGCATGAGACCATAAACCTGACCTTTGTGCAGTTGCCAGAGACTCTTATTGCTCCTGGTTTAATCATAGTGAAGTACAAATTTGCTTTGTATTGCTGGGTTTGGTTTTATTTCTCAGGAGTTTGCTTGTTTCCTAAGGAGAAAAAGCACGAACTCATAACCCTCCCAGTCAGAAGTACAGAGGCTATTTAATTTAGTGCAGTTGCAGTACCGTATTTTTAACAATTAGTAGCTAGTAATTAGTCAATTACACTGCCACTAGTGTAGCTATGAATAGGTTTTAAATTCTATTGCTAAGTGCAATGACAGAATTAAACCCACGTGCAATGAGATAACACTTCCTACAGACTCTCCCAGGCTCCCCACAGTTGTTACTACAGAAAACATGCAAAAACAAAGCCGGCCTTTCCCAAGGTATTTTATAGCATGACATCATTTTGAAATTGTACCCTTTATAGAGCCCACATAACACCCCTGATGACCCACAGTGAGCAGCGGAGCCGCAGCCATGGACACCGATGTTTCTTGGACACACCAGGGCAGGACTGTCTTCAGCAGTCCCCCAGCCCAGCTGGGGACGCTCAGCTCTGCACAGCTCGGGGATCGCTGCCGTATCCGCTCTTGGGGGGTCATTTGGCATATTCTGTGTGTGTGCTTGCGGAGGAAGCCAGTGCCTCCTTGGGAATATTGTACAGCGTGCCAGGCTGGTGATTCCCACGAACCAGAAACTGATGCACGCAGCTATAGGTGTAAATCCTATGTATCTATGCTCAGATGAACATGTATCCGTGTGCTGTCATGTTTTTACTCCAGAGCCATGGGATCTTGATATAATGACTGTGTCCTTCATATGATAGTACACACATATTTTCAAAAGACTGGGAGAAGAAAGTCCTTTTGCCTGCTGACATCTGTAGGTGGTGCAGATGAGGCTCTAATCCTAAGACTCGGAGAACAGAAGATGTTCAGCAGTTTTACTTCTCCACCACAAAGCAGCTGAGACGGGCCCAGTGGGATGGGGAACCAGCATGGTTACAGATGCCCTGAATCAGCGTTTTTTTTGTCAGCCTCCATGCTGGTGTCTCAGAGAGCCCTAGCAGGAGCTGGGCATGGTCCTGCCACCTCTCTGGCAGAGCTGAGCACCAGCAGTACCCAGACCACAGCCCTTCCAGCTACAGTGGTAGCAGGCTGCACCCCATGACTGTAGGGGGGGTTAGAGCCCTGCGGTCACGTGGTCTTTGAACCATTAATGCACCCCCGCCACATAGCAAACATAGGCACCGTGGTTATTTTACAAGTAGCCACCCTCTGCACCACCCTTGCTCCATGGCCTGTGTGTACATTCACATATAGGTACCCATACAGACAAATGCTGCTCTTTTACTGGCAGAGGGCCTAAATGTGTGAGAATAAATCAAGAACCTACTCACTAAAAATAACCGAACCCAAACCAACAGAAGAGTTCTATAAAGAAAGGCATCCAAACGAGGAAAATTATATTCTAAGTAAAAAATGGTGGTAAGTGGGCGATAGTTGCAACAGTGAGGCTATAGATGAAAGAGAGCAGAAAGAGCTGCAGGTGTCCCAGAGCATTTCTTTTCAGTTGAGGAATATGCTTTGTTAAAACTGATGATAGGGGGAAAAAAAAGTAGGACTGTAAAGGACAGAAATAAAGAGCTCTATGGGCTAAACTATGTTTTGTAAATCCAAGGATGTGGAAGGAATTTAACAGCTGATTTTCATCATCTTCCAGTTGAAATGGATGATTTCATGTATCAGTGCTGAATAATTTCAAGGGTAGAAGAAAGAGTTCCATTATGAAAGACATTTAGTCTAGCTGTGGTAGCATAGTGTCACTGAAGATCACTGAGGAAACTCACACATTTAAATGGAGTAAGAGATTTAAATGGCATTTTACTATAGACACCTTTATGCAAATTAACCCACGTAACCAATGCCACATGTATCTTCAAGTCTGGAGCTATTTAAATAGTACATAACGATAGATGATGCAGAATAATTCTGAGTTGATTTACCTGTTTCTTGACTTCTTTTGAAATTCTAATTACGTTAGGACAGAAAACTTGATGCTGTGAGACGAAGTGGAAGGGTTTGAAGACCAAAAATGTGAACACTGGCACGATGTAGAATGGTAATCAGAAGAAAACAAAGCCAGCAGTAGCGGATTTTAACCATAAATGCTGAAAATATAGTGAAGGTTACATATGGTCTGTCTTCGTGGTAATGAAGGCAGCTCTCATGTAAATCAATGTTTTCTTTGAAGACCTTGCTCCTGGAGATTTAAATTGAGAAAAACAAACAAACAACAACAACAACAAAACCAACCGAACAAAACCACAACAGGCAAACAAAAAGGTGTACAGCTTTCGCATTTGTGA
>JAAGNO010018048.1:1815-20370 GCA_033439905.1 Ceryle rudis
GCGGTGGGGGGGGGGGGGGGGGGGGGGGGGGGGAAGGTTAAAATGCTAGTCTTAATTTTTATTTATAGCTCTGTGTGTTTTGAAAACATGTTGTGTTTGACCACTATCTCTCCTTAACTTTTAAACTACCATTCTGCCCTTGTAATACATAAACCCACCACGTTCTCGATACCTTTTGGGTGAACTGTGCTCAGGTGTCCAGGCTGTTTTTTGGGGTTTTTTTCTCCACCAAAACTTGTGTGTGTTCTTCCAGGTAGTAAACAACAACAAAAAAGCTGTTGCCTTTTCCGAGTTCAGCTGTGATTTACTGGAGTGCAGGGGGTCATCTGAGTTCAGCCTTATTTTTAGCTCTGTCTGGTTTCTCTCTTTTCTTTCTTTCTTTTTTTCTTTTTTTTTTCTCCTGTTTGAGACAGCGTCACCCTCCAGCAGATGAAGTTTAGTTGCAGGTTCCTCCTGCAAGGTCTCCTCCTCATGGCAGCGTGAGGTTTTATTTGGTGATGTGAAGGATTATTATTTGTTAATAGGGAGATTGAAGCTCTGTCGTGGGCTTTTTAAACTGGAACGGCTTCTGTGTGGTGAACTTTGTGTCTCTGGAATTCCATGTGGTTTTAGTACTTAATACACCGTGACATTAATTGATTATCTGTATAATTGGGGGGAAAAAAAAATATTTGGGTGAGAGAGAACTATACAGGAAAAAGAACGTGCATTTGTAGAAAGGTATTAGTGAAGGAAAAGACAAATACAGGGGGAAGAAGGGATTAAAAAAAGTAGTTCTTGAAGGAAAGTGAGGCTGGGGAGTGATGGACACAAAGAACAGAAATGTTTTGATGGGAGTTTCATTCTGTTACATTCTGAAAGTGAAGTTACAGGAGCTGTTATAAGACAAGACAAAGCTTTGAGAAATTTCTTCAACACGGTGGCTTCAAGAAGTTAAATTTTCTGTGCAGAAGTAAATTGTAAGTAAAAGCAAGTTGTTGTAAGATGACTTCGTGGTTGTGGTGGCGGCGTGTTGAATCAGACCCGATTTCAGACCGAAACTGTGCTGGAAAGATGTCAGTGTGGACAAATCCTCCTGTTTGGTTCTGACCCCATATTTGGAGGGGACGGACAAAGGAGGGTGTAACTGTGTCGCTGTGCGGTGACACATGGGGAGGGGTTATCCAGAACCCGTCCTGAGCTGCCCACCTTTGCTTTGGCTTTCAGACCATCTCTGAGGAGCAAGCTGCAGATGAAGTCGATTGTTCCATAGTGAGACTTCTGCACGAGTATCAAATGAAGAAGGTTGGCTCCAGGCTGCAAGCTCACTGCAGACCTCTGTGCTTTTCTCTTGGTGGTACTTCTGATGCCTGTTAAACCCCACCATGTTTCTTTCCTCTCCCTCACTCTCCCACGTAAGAGTCGAGTATTTTATGTGCGTGTTCTATTAAGCCGCTCTGTAAAAAGTCCCCATGCTGCCACTAAATTTTGTGGATCGATATAATTAGGTCACCGTTTTCTTCTCAGCCCCCAGACGTAGGCAGACGTCACCCTGTAGAGGACAAACAGATTGGTTTTGGTAGAACTCAGGTGACGTTGCAGCTCTGCTGGCTCTTGGGGGTTAATTTAACACTGTACCTTGGAGCCAGATTAGAGCCCTCTTGGGTGTTGGGTTGGTGTCAGGAGGTTTTTGTTTTCTTTTCCAAGCTTCCTTGTGTTTGGAGGGAGTTCGTCTTCCTGGTTGTTGATGGTCCTGCCAGTAAACTTGACCTTAATGCATCACCAAAGCTGTTTCAGCATGGGATTGGGTGTCTCTGGTCAGGGGTGTTTACCCAGTTATTGCAGTGGGGTAATCGTGGCAGGTTCAGGGTGGGTTTTAATGGACAGTCATTTAAAATCTTCCTTTTCTTCCCCTGCTTTAATTCCATTTCTGAGAAGCACAGAGGAAAGGCCAGCGTTTGGAGGGATTTCTGTGTGAAGTACCTCGTTGCTGTGCATGGAAACGTACGTTTTTGCGGACGCTGCCTCAGTAGTTGTTAAGATTTTCTGAGTTACTGTGGCTAACTGCTGGAGTCCCTTTCAGAAAGCAGTGTGCTGGTTCCTTCTCTCTTGAGAGGGTGGCATCTTCTGGATGTGAGCAGCTTCCCAAAAGCCCATGAGAATAGCGAGAAATGCAGGACCGTACGTCTCAGGAGGGTATGTGGCAGGAGAGAAGCTTCTGAAATACAGAAATCCAGGATGTAAGAGACTGTGTGTGGAATTGGGGTGAGTTTCTGGCAGCACTTACCCGGTGTTTGGATCAGGGCCAGGTTGTGCTGTTGGTGTAGGCCTGTGCTGGTAATCTTCTAGTTCAGTTAAGACTGTTGAGGATTTCAGTGTGTGGGGTTTCTCTTAGTGAGCTAAAGAGTTGAGCTGGAGGAGGAAGCACCCAAGAATTTCTCGAAGGAGAGCATCCTTGGTGTGTGCTGAAGGAGCAGGGTCTTTGGGTTGTCCTGTCTGGGAGTTTGGAGCCAATATTGTCTTCCCTTGCTGCTTACATCCATTAAAAGTGGCCCTTTTCCAAAGTATGTGATGCAGCATCTCCCTCTTCTCTCTGGGGTTTATCTGTTGATGACTGAGAATGAGTACCCAGGAATTAGGAAGCTGCTTGGGCATAGAAGTCAGCCTGAAGAGTGTGATCCTGGCTTTTGTGGCTCCCTGCGTCTCGGGTGGATCAGCTCCGGCTTCTGGGCGGCTTTGATGTTGAACTGGAGCTAGAACGAGAGCACGGTTGGAAGCCCTTTTCCAGATGCCGGGGGCAGGCGCTGGCGAGGAAGGATGTTTGGAGCATTGTGGTCATGAAAAGGAAGGAGTGGTGAGAGGTGGGGAGGAGAGAGGTACTGGGCTGAGATCTGAGGTGTTCCTTGCTCTTAGTTCAGGAGGGAGCTTTCTGGAATCCCAGCCAGATGAAGGCAAAGAAGGGGCAGCGGTGTCTCCTGAGAAATGTTCCCATGTTAGAAGTGTCTGAAGCTGTGGAGATGGTGCATCTTGGGAGGGTATGCAGCAGGAGAGAAGCTTCTGAAAACTCAAAAGACTTTCCCTGCTGCTCTGTGGCAGCGGCTCCTCCTCAGGGGAGGAACGGGCACTACTTTGTGAGCGCATTGCCAAAGAACGGAGTGCTTTTAGACCTCTCTGTCATCTCCCCTGTTGACGTTCCCCAGCCTTGGCACATTTTAGCATTCTTTCAAGCAGAAATCTCTTTAATTCATTTAATGACAAAAGCTAATCATGTTATAGCGTAGATATGTCACTTGACCAGCTTTGTAAGATTTTTTTTGTGCGTGTGTGGTGAAGCGTCTTGGAGAAAACCCTTCTTCCAAAAATGTGACTTCAGACAGTTTATTTTCTCCTCATCTCAGAGGATGGGATTGTATGTATTCTCTGGCAGAAGTCTGTGGGAGAAGGTTTCTTTAGCCATTTAAATATATATACATATATATTTAACGTGCAGGAGTGATTTTGGAACACGGGCTGTGTTTTCTGTCTCTGGTAGGACGTCAGCGAGACTGTCATGGGAGATTTAGAGCAAATCACTTCCCTTTGAGATGCTGGGATGTAGAAGGATTTTTATCTGTGCGTATGGGTTTTTGGCCATCATCTTGGGGCTGAAAGGCTCTTTCATGGCATTAGCAAATGTTGGGATGTGTTGAGCTGGTGCATTTGCTCCGGTTTTGTTCCATAGTAAGAGTTTGCAGTGAAGATGTCTCTTCAGAAGTCGTGGGTAACCTATATTTTTTTTTTTTCTCCCTAATCCGGCAATTTCAGGGCTAGTCAACTGTCAAGTTTAGTTGTGTGTAAATCTGCTAATGTGATTAGAGTTGCTGGAATTTTTACTCTGGGGAATTAAAGATGGATAGTATCACTGTTTTACAGGCATTTCTTTGGTAGAAAACTTTTATCTGTGATTTGAATACATCTGTTGGCAATTGCAAAGGCTTTTGTGGAATGAATGGGGAAGAGAAAACCGGTGTTTCTTACCGGGCATAAAGATGTGGGTGGAGGAGTCGTGTGCTTTGTGGTCCAGAGGAATTAATTTTACTTTTTTTAAGGGAATATAGTTGGTGTGACTCTCCTGGTGCTGTGTTTTGCCCTTGGTGGTAATTCCAGGAATTTCTCCTAGGTACAGCTTTCCTTTCTTTCCGAAGGATTTTCTTTCTTTCTTTCCAGGACCTTCCAAAGTCCCGTGGACTTTGTTCTGCCTCCCAAATGGGAAATGGTGATGTGGAACAGCTAGAAGAAGAAAATGGGTTCTTAAGAAAAGAATCAAGGGGAGGAGAGTGAAATAAGCTTTTAGGCTAGTGAAATTTTCTAGTGCATGTTATGTTTTATTATATATGTTTGGAAGATGTCCCAGAGCGTGCTCTCTCTTTTCGTGGTAGGTGATGGCACGCTGTTGCTGATGGGACTTGAGTCAAATTGCTGCTGGGCATATAACTAGGTTAATGGGACAGCATTTTTTTTCTTTCCTGAAAGGAAAATTACACGCTTCCTGTTCTGATTGTACCTTAACAATTGTTTTTACCTTTGTTTGCTGTGTAGTCGACTGAGGTGGAGAGAAAAGGACGAATTTCTCCACACCGAGGTTGTGTCAGATTTACATCATTTCTGCTAACAAAAAGAATACGTTTCTGCTGTTGGTTGTAACACATTTGTACATCCTGTGTCTGGATGAGAGTTAAAATATTTCTAGAGCTTTAAATATGCCTGAAGAAAACCAAAGTGGCTTCTAAAATGTGCATCTTGAAAGGAAAAACATATCTGGTCCTCGCCTGATCCCAGTAACATTCTCCCAAACTGTTGGGGAAGTGTGGAAATGGGTTGGGACTTGAGGTGCACGGAGCAGCTGCTCCTTTCCAAGCAGTTGAGCTCAGCAGGAATGAGACTCTTTGTGCTCTGGAGTAAGAGTAGCACAGGAATTACTCTGCAGAAGTTACAGACACCAAAACCATCCCACCTCATTCCAGGGGAGTCTGCACAATGATACACTCTCAGGGTAGGAGGAAAAGAAGCGTGCTGGAAACCTTTGAGTTTCCTCTTGATGCTGTGAGAAAACAGAGTAAGGAAGAGTTAATGCAGTTTAAAGATCTTAAATAGCCCAGATTTCCCTGAGTTTGGAAAGCTTTTGGAAGCTGCTGAGCCGGATTGTCTCTTTGGGGCTGCCAGGTGATGACGGTGTATTTGTGTTTTGGTTTGAGGTGCACGAGAGATGGGAGTGACTGAATGACTAAGAGCCATCCAGTTTAAGCACCTTGCCTTGCTGTTAGCATTTGAAAATCCATTTGAACCAATGCTGTGGCTGCACTAATGGTGCTCTGAAAGAGACATTTCCCGCTTTTATGTGGTATTAAGAAGTCGTAGAAGTTACTGTGCCTCGAAACCGGCGTTTTTCTGGGCTTGTTTTGTTCTTTCAAATATGACAGAAGTCTTCAGTCTTTTCAGACTAAGCGGGAGACTCTTCCCATAAGCATCAAAGGGACAGATTTTTGTAGTGATACTACTTACAGCTTTGGCTTTTTAGACAACCACTCTCTTTGAAGGGCTCCGAACATCCTGAAGAAAGGATGTATCTGTAAAAAAAAAAAAACCAAACAACAACCCAAACCAGATCTTAAAAAACCCCACAGATCTTGGACTTCCATGAGATCTTCTGCAGAATCAAGTCCAGTGTGAAATTCAGAATGAAATCTGGTCTGAAAACTTTCTGGAAGTCTTGAAGTCTTGTTTGTGGTGATGTACAGGGCGCTTCAGGCTCGACGCCGGATACTTTGTTTTGCAGCTGATGAGTTGGACAGACTCACTGTATTGTATCTGAAAGGGAACTCAGCAGGGTGCTATAGCTGGGGACTGATAACCTGTGCCACTTATTTAGGGGCGGGGAGAGTCAAGAACTGAGCTCAAAAAGCATTTAAAGCATGTTTGGGTTTATTTTCAATGTGAAATTCATGGTGCATTTCGAACTCTGGAGTACACTGGGGAAGGGATTTCGGCAGTTGGATCTTCACGCGCGAAGTTTTAGCGTGGTGAAGTTTGTATGGAAGGCTCTTTTGGATGTCCTATTTGTTGAGCTGGTGAGACATCTGAGTTCAGCTCACGGTGGAATATAAAGCCAGCCTTATGTCTGTCTCTTCAAAGATTAAAAAAGATCTAATTTTTGTTGATGTGCAAATATCACCAAGTATAATTTTCAATGAGCTTAAGCTGTTCGGCTTACTTGTATCGATTACATTTCCAAAACACTTTTTTTAATGAACGAGAAAGTTCATCTGAACAAATACACCACTTCATGTTTAAATATTTGGTTCTGAGGTTGTGCATCAAGTTTGACTTGAAATTATTCCCCTTTTTCCCCGCAAAAAAAACTTGCGCTGCCTGTGGCACTGGTACCTGGTGTTGAAGGCATTCACCGAAACAATTGTTGTCGGCTCTTGGCACGGTCCCCACTGCTGCTGGCTGAAGCCAAAGCACACTTTATCCACGCAGGCTGACATTAAGATCATTAAATAAATGAATGAATTGTACTGTCACCAAATTCCCATTCTGGCAGCCAAAGAACATGTGAATTTTATAGCCGAGACCTCTGTCCAGAATGTCTTATTGAATGGCCTGGATGTCAGGAGTGGGAACAGTCAGCAAAAAGCTTTCTAGTAAAATGTGTGTGCCTTAATGAGAATTACGGTGTGGAGTGGTGTAAAAGCCTGAATTATGAGACATCTGATCATCCAAGATGAGTGTTAATCAACCTGCGGAGGGCTTGTAGAAAGGAACTGGAGCACAGCAATAAAACAAGGGAGCGGGAGAGAACCGGGGAGGGCTGGAGAGCAGCTTCTGCATTGGCAACGCAGGTCGGTCGTGCCGTTTGAAAGGAGTTTGTTGGGGGAAGAATGCAGCCAAGCTGGGAAGTGTTGAAAGGAGGAATAACTCTTGGTCCCCATCAGGGAGTCTGATATCCCACTGATTGAGCTAAAATAATGAAAAGGTCACTCAGGGTGTGGAAGAGCTTGGAGAACTCGGCTGAACTTCTACCTCTGGGGAGGAGGAGGTTGAAAATGTTTTCTCAAAGGAGGAGAGTTTTCTTATCAGGCTTGGATTGCTTTTTCTTGTGGTCTAGCTCCATCTTTGTTGAGCTTAAGGTGGTGTTTTTCCTTAGGAATTGGGGACATAAAAGATCTGTAGCATCCACTCTTGCTGCAGGTGGGTCAAAAATGTCTCTGAATTGAAAAGGAAAAAGTCAAAGTGTGTTTTGAGCAGCCGGTTTGGTGATCTGTAAAACTGCAGCTCTGCAGGCAGCTTGCAATGCAGCCCAGAATAGTATCGACCCCGCTCTGCGCTAGGGACAACTGGGAATGTTTGATTCGGTCCGTTCGTGTTCCGAAGCAGAGCAGGACGTCAGCACTTTAGACCGTATTCAATGCTTTCCAACCGGAGCAAATCCTGTTCTTAATCTTCCCTTCCTCCCTTCCCCATACCTTAGTTTTTGTCTCGATTGCAGTTAATTTGATAAAAGGCTGCTAAAATAGCTCCTTGGCGCGTCCTTAGTCACCTCTTTGCAGGTGATGTCGCTGCCACGGTGATGATGGAAGCTGAATGGTTGGGTAATGTTTGGAGGTGCTGAAGTTCAGAATCTTTGAAGACAGTGATATCGCAGTTTCTGTGCAGTCCAAAATGAGCAAAATTAGGGTTTTACACTAGTGGGGAGAGGAGCATCCTGCTGCTGCGGTGCTCAGGGTGTCCCCTCGATGCCACCAGTCCTGAGCAAGCTGAAGGCAGGGACAGGTCCTGAAATTCCTGTTTCTTTTCCATTCGGGATAGCACATCAGGCACATCTTCATCAGCGCCTGCCTGCCTGTTGATTCATCTGGGTGGGCTTCAGCCATGTGCGCTTGGAAGTCTTCCTCGATGGCCACGTGCAGCCTTTCCTCTGGGTTTTACCTCCGGATTTGTGGCCCAGATGCAACAGGCGGAACTAAGGGAAGGAAACCCAGCATTTCTTTAAATGAGAAATGCTCCAAGACTAATTTACTGCTCATCTTCAGACTCAGCCGGGATAAATATATTGTTGCCATTACTCTTTTTCATGAAGCACCCTGTGTGCGTAAAGTATGCGATTGAGAGTCCTTGCGAGGAAGCACTGAACGTGAGGAGGATCGGGTCAAGGAGACCCAGAGCTCCTGTCCAACCTCTATCCCTCCATGAACCACAGTTATTGTGCTGCGGCGTAAGGTGCATTGAGCCATCTTCCCTTGACGCCTGCTTTCGCAGGATTTCATTTTGTATGACATGGGATTTTAACTCGGGAGAAATCATAAACTCTGCATGTGGCAAGAGGGTACTTAACGATTTCATTTCATTTTGATAAACCACTGAAATAAAGATTATGGGGGGGGTGCGTGGGGGGGGAAAGTCGCGAGGCGTTATGAAACCGGGAGCCGAAATGAACATTAACGCTCTCGAGAAGCGTGCTTCTAGAATTTGTTGCTCGGCTGACGGAAGGCCCATCAGTCTGGGTGACAACGCTGCTGTCACCGCGACGCTTCCTGACAGATTGACCAGCAGAGCATTGCATTTTCCCATGAAGGCACAGCATGAAGTATTAGAGACGCGATAGGAATCGTCGCCGAGTGAATGAGACAGTAAACTACTAGGCTGTTTGATATTCGTGCTTATCGTACAACTAGAAAGGCTGGTGTGGAAATAAGTGGTTGCTGCTGTAGGGTCCTGAATCCCCAGGGACACGAGCGGTGGCTGTCCCTGTAGAGAAGCGGTGTATGTGGGTTGTAGCCTTGTGAGCTGTTCTGTGGTTATTTGTGGTTTTAGGGTACGACGTTTGAGGTGAGCGGGCTGGGGGAGTTCTGTGTTAATGGTACGTGCAGGAAGACAAAAATAAGCTGGTTTTTAGTACATTTAGACTGTTGGGTGAAAATTGCCACAAACTCTGTAGTACTTGAGTCTGTATCGGGAACGTTTTTTTTTTCCTCAGTCTTGTTAACAACATGCCCTGAGATGCAGATAATTGCTGGTGCTAAAGGGAAGCTGGGGATGTACAGTTTTCCTTCGTGAATTCAGTATGAGGGAAGGCAGAGAGTGTGGAACCCACGTGAAAGGTTGTCCCAGGCTGTAAGCCGAGTAAAAGCAGAGTAAACTCTTGGTAACCTTCCTCTGCCATGAGATAGATTTCTTCCTGGTCTGCCTTCCTCTCACCGTCTCCTGAATTATGTCATCTCTGCTTTTTCTATTGGGACTTTAATGTTCTTAACTGGTTATGTGTTTGCAGGATAAACTCAGCGTGGAAATAACTGCGTGTGTGTTAAATAACTGTGTGTTAATAACTCTGTGTGTGTGTTAAATAACAATGCGTGTGTTAAATAACTGTTCTGGAGGTTAAAAAAAAACCCCAACAATAAATCCACAAAGCAAACAATCCTCCTCTTCTCTTGCTCTTGGGAATGGAGGAACGGCTCTGCCAACTCAGTGTGTTGCCCGGTGTAATCCGTCCTCCCCAGCGTGCTGACAGCCCCTCAGCACCTCACAGCCCCCAAGTGTGTTTATCAGTTACCTCGGAGCAGGTCAGAGCCTCTCTGCGAGTGTGTGTGCAGCTGGTATCGGGCCAGAAGCTGCTGTTCCAGCTGCTAATCGGGGGACAGACATGTGCTAAATTCGGGGATATTTATTTTCTTTGAAGTGGGATTTGCTTTGTACGAGACGCTGTGTGGTTTGGGTATTGTGGTGTGAATTGGTTTACACTCAACGATTGAAATACAGAAGTATTTTACAAGCAATGTCCCAACAGTGGTTGCATTACAGAATGTGAAAGGTAGAGAGGATGGGTATGGCTTCACCTCTGTGGCATTTTATTAAAAATACTTCTTTTTCTGCCAAACTAGATGTGTGCAGGTGTTTGGTGCAGCCAGAGGTCTGGAGACCGGCCGAGGAACTGTACCTGTTAGTTTTGGAATAGACCAAAAGCCACAGTCGTTCCAGAAAAGAGTGGGCTGGTGTGTGTCACTTGGCCAAAGAGGAGATGAAAAGCTTCTTCTTCTGTGGCTGTCTTCTCCCGATTGCTCCCTGCAATCTCCCGTGGCCCTCCCTGCTTGCAAACTTGCTTTGTATATTTTTACAGCATTTAGCAAGACGTTTGCTTAGGCTCAGCCTTGCGTAGCTGCTGATTGCTCCAAGGCTGCTACTGTTAGTTTCCCCCCCCCCTCTTCGCAGTGCAATGAAGGAAAATCTGGCAATCATCACAAGTTCTGGCTCTGACCTTGCCTGGTGCCAGATTTACCCATGTCACCCCAGCTCTTCCTTGGCCACTGCTCTGCACTTGTGTAGGTGTGATGTTTCTCCGAGTGCTTATCTCCTGCTTTCTCCCCCCTTTCCATCTTACTTTGAGTGCTGTAGTTTCTTCACGGACTCCTGTGTGACCTGCCATAGGTGACCCTGCTCTGGCAGGGGGTTTGGATCAGATGATCTCCAGAGGTCCCTTCCAACCCCTACCATGCTGGGATTCTGTGATTCCTCCACATTCACTGGGAATGATGCTTCTGACCAGTTCTGAACTGCTGCCATCTGGGCCGAGCATCTTCCCAGTGATGGCTGCAACAGGTTTGCTCGGTGGCTTTGCTTGAACAAAGCGACCTAGGAACTTTCCCCAGCCCATCTCTTCGCCTAACCCTTCCATCTTTAAACGTGCTAAACAAAGATTGTTTTACCAAAGCAGACTGGGGAGGAATTGGGTGGTTTAAACAAAACCGGGGTGGGGTGTGGCTACTTTTGTCCCTGCTGGTGGTTATCAGCTGGGGCAGAAAGGTCTTCAGCGAGAGCAGCTGGAGTGGTTTTTTGCAGCCTTTTTGCCTCTCCCTCTCTGGAGGGAGGTTTACAGCGTGCAGAGTCACCTCAGACTTGTGTGCTTGGGGAGGCCTGGGAGCTCCGTACCATTTCCCTGCGGAACGGTTTCTTACGTAAATATGTTTTTTTAACACTTCCCAAATGCTCAGTAGCCAGAGGCTGGTCTAGAAGAACTCTGGAGAAGAAAGCAGTGTTAAGATATCTCTCTCTTTCAGGTAGTGGATTTTTCTTCCCCCCCCCCACTTCTGTTGTAGTTAATTGCAAAAATAAATGCGGTTAACGGTATCCAAAGGACATTTTTTTCTTGCTGCACCATGCTGAGAAATGCCTTGTTCAAGATGCTTTCTTCCCTCTTGTGCTTGGTTCGTTTTTAGATGCTGAAGGGCATTTTAAGACTTTGTTTTAACTTTTTACATCATGTTTATATGAAACAGACGAAGGGAAAAAAAAAATCCAGTGCTTTGCCAAATACTTTTGGAAAGAACAAGCTTTGTGGATAATCATTTTCATGTTCTACCTGCTCCTTGGTGTGTTAAGGCTATAGAAGAATCTTCTCTCCCCTGAAATAAGGCTTTGAGAGATTAGCCCTCAAGAAGTCACTTGAGGCAAGTTGATTAAGAAATATACTCGACGTGAGATTTAATCAAGATTTGAATAATGGAGTTAGAACTGACTGTCACTCCTGTAATCCAGTTATTTTTAGATCGGGATCAGTATGTGCCACTCCCCAAGTTGTCTATACCATTGCTCTGAAGGCAGACAGATCAAAAATGCTGGTTCATAGAGTGGATCTTCCCCACTTCTGCTCTTGCTGCTTCATCCCGTTAACACGTCCCTTGTTAAACACCCTGTGCCAAAACTGGGCAGTTCGGAGCAAAGGAATTCCTGTGGGGCATGGAGGGTGCTACCCAAAATACGGCTCAGACACGTAACTGGGAACATCGTGGTGGGACTTCAGCTCCTTTTGTGTCCAAGAATATTTGGAATTGTGTCGGGAAGGAGGCCGGTGAGTCACCGAACACTTAATTGCCTTTTAGCTCTTGAATGTCTCGGAGGAAGAAGGTGCAGGTATGAAATACCTTCACGATGTGGGTAAGATGTGCCTAAGCAGGTGGTTTAGCTCCCGTGGTGTCAGAAAGTCTTTTGTGCCCGAAGGTCTAAGGGTGGGCTGTTGCAGGTCCCGAGGCTCGCTGTTCTCCTCCAAGCATGGGAAGCTCGCTGGCCAAGTTCTTGCAAGAGCTCATCGAGCATCAGCGTCCCGCTTAGGCACTGCCCTCCTCGCTGCCAGGATCACAGCGTGAGGCCCTGAGCTTTTTCCATGTGCCAGCTTCTGCCCAGTGCCTCGAGGGGAACGGGATTTGTGAAAATCGAGACCGTAGCTCTCGCTGCCGAGTGCTGGAAAGCCACCCAATGCCATCTTGTAGCTGATGTTTGGTGGAATGTTTTCCCTTGCCTAAAGGTGAGAACAAAACTGTTTCTTTGCGGTAGCTTTCTATCTTCAGCTCAGGAAAATAGTTTTATCTGGATTAAAGCCGAGGAGAGAACTGTGGACCGGGAGCGGGGTGTGGAAGCAGCCGGGGCTGTTTGTCGATCGCTGCTGTTTGATAGAAGGCTGATTGCAAAGGGATCAAGTGGAGGAAAGTGGCATTTCTTGCATGGGAGGTGAATGAATCTGGATTATTTTAAGGGAGCTTCCTTATTATGTAGACATACCCTGGCTGCAGAGAGAAACTGAGCACCTGATTTCCTAAATTCCTTTTAAGATCAGGGAAATTGCAGTAGAACAGCCTTTCTAAGGACTGAAAAGTGATTGCACAAAAAGTAAAAATCAGCTGGACCTGTGCCTGGCAAGTGCTCCACAACACTGTCATTTTGGTTATGTCTAGTAAAGATATCAGCTTCCCCTTAGAAACCTTTGGTGTCAGCACGGGCAGAAAAAGGCCTCAGCTTGCACCAAGTTCATCTTGTGGTGCCTTCAAGCAAGGAGTTTAACCATAAGCTGGAACTGTGACTATTTTTGTGCCTTGTTCCCAGGCAGGGCTTGTCTTTGCTGTGTCCAGGGTGTCCGCTCATAGGGTTTGGTTTCTGGGCCTGTTACGTCAGCGTAACCACAGCGTAGGAACAGTTGCTGCTCTGAAGTTGTCTCTGAAAGACCACCCACATGAGATGCCTCCAATGCCATGTGTGAAGCTTTAGAAGCAGGTAGGCTCAGAGGGCAGGCTCTTAATTCCCTGTTCACAGGAAGAACAGGCTTTCTGTAGTCATTTTGCATGATGCTGGAGGACAGGACAGTATTTTAAGATCATCCCAATCTCAGAGCCAACTCAGGCAGCTGCAAAACACGATTGAGGTGAAATAGGTGAAGGGATTAAAACCTCTGTACCAAAAGCATCCCTCGTCCCCTTTGCAGTTTACTGCTTGGTAAAAGCAAGGACCGTAAAACCAGGGAACGTTTACCAACACTGCTTTGAAGAGGCTCATTTGGTTGACACATCTTTCCGTCGTGTCGCTGTTCTCTTAAAGCTTATTTATATGCTGAAGTGTTGAGGCCACGGTGTTTGTCCTGAAAGCAACAAAGAGCCCAGAGGTTGGGACTTAAATCTACCTGCTCCATGCCAGCTACACTTGGAGCTTTTTTACTGGCCTCGTAAACTTAATGAGGTTCTTTGTCTGGCTTTTCTTAGGTCTTAACTTTTCTCCACATGAATATCGAGGTACGGGCGGCATTGCAGAGCTCTCATGTACCGTGTAATAACATATGTGCAAACTTCTGCTTTCTTTTCCCTTAATTGTTTTATTGAGTAACTTTTATTATAGCTTGTTTGATTTCAAAGTGCTGGCACTTCATAATTGCATCTCAAAATACATCTTATCTTTGATCAGTCCTCCTGGACTGTACAAAGGGGGATTAAGTAGAACAAATATTTACATCTTGATTTACCTGAAAACAGAGTGTACTTCCCTGCAGACGTTACTGATGTTCTCCTGTCTGTGGTGGTAACGTTGAAACTTTAAAGAGTTTTTACTGAAGTCCCTGCTCGGTGCGTGCTGTGCTCAGGAATATAAATAAATAAACTGTACCTTGCTGCTCTGTTTTGTTCTTAATCATCGACGCTGCGGTTTCTGACTTAGGAAGGTGAAAGAGAATTTCCTCTTTATCTACCAGCTCTGCTTATAGTGCCAGAGTTGCACATCGAAGCCCAAGTCATTGCCAATTGGAAACAGGTGGTTTATGGATTGAGTTTCTTTGTTTCTTCTTTATTTCCACGCGTCTTTAGACTTGGATTTCAGGTTTGTGTATTGTAGCAGCCGCTGCCTTCACGAGAGTTTCAAGCACACCGAGAATTACCTGAATTTATACCGGGTAACCTTCTTTTGTTGCTCTTTCTGCTTTTTCGTTCCGTCTCGCTTTGGAGGGTGTGTCAGCAATTGGACAGCTGGACCTGAGAGCTGGGAGCACTCTGGCATTAAGAAAATAAGAAGGGGGAACAAAACCAACACGCCGTAAAATCCCACTTCTGCAGCGGCCACAGATACTCCACTGTTTGCAGCGCAGGGGGTTTTGGTTTTGAAGTTCCTCTTCCCCACCTGCAAAGAAACAAAGGAGGCAAAAATTCTTCCTGCTGTCAAGGAGGGGAGGGCGGCAGGAGCCTCCGTGTGTGTGTTTTAAATGCCTCTCTGTGCTGTGAGGTGGATGTTGGGATATGTTTCCGGGTGCAGCGGGGCTGGGGGATTCGGTCCGTTCGAGTGGATTCTTCTTCCAGAGCGCTTGGTATGCCTGAAGAATAGTAACTTTTGCAGAGCTGGCTGTTTTTAAGAAGACCTTCCACCATTTTCCAATGAAGCAACAGATCAGCACTTCTAAAAAGATCTTTATCTTTAACAGTTAAGAACAGGAGTCCTTTCTGCATTGAAAAACCTGAAAGGAAATAGCATCCTGTGCGAACTGTGGCTTGGTGCATACTTCTGTAATGGGCTATCAATCACATTTAATTAAAACTGTGGTTACGGTGGAATTTTGCTCTCTTTTAGTTCAGCTACAACATGGGGGGAAAAAGTTTTTATCTTTCCAAGCTGTTCTTGCAGAAGTTATTGCTGTGATTGCAATTAAAAAGCCTTTGGTTTTAAGGCAAATAAATGAGGTTGCTTCTTCTTATAAAGAAATTTCTTGCCCCTTGGCCAACTCCAGAAATAGAAGTGGAGTTCCCCAAAAGTGAGGTGCTTCGTTGCGTCAGTATTTGGTGGTGCAGAAAGACAGGATTTTAACCAACTTTGCCTTTCATGTGGTTACCTAAAGTGAGGCTGCTGGAGGAAAATGGAGCCTGCGCTCTCAGGTTTGCTCTGAGCGAGGCTGTCAGGCCGGCGAGCGCGCCTTCCTCTGTCACAGGTTGATGTGGCCACGCCGTGCTGTCCCTATGGTTGGAAGAATAAAAGTTAAAGGGGTGGAAATAGGCACTCTGTTGTTTTTTCTCACTTAAGTTTTGGTATGGTTACACGTGAGACTTGCTGCAGAAACCTCTTTGCAGCCATCCTGCCAGCATGAAAATCTTGTCTCTGCAGCAGCCAAGTCTTCAGAAGCAGGGAGAGTTCAAACCTGGCTCCTCCGTTGTGTGCCACGAGTGCCCAGTTTGGGTATATCCAGCAAGCTGGATATACCTGCACTTGCTGCTCTTGTTTTTTGTTACAGCGAAGTACTTCTGTTGCTTGGGACATGCAGTTCACAAGAAGGTGTGTGATGGCCACATCTTAAACCGTGTCTCATGGACATCTGAGGACACCCTCCTGGTGCTTATGGCTGAGGCGAGGAGCTTGTGTGTACCTGTATTTCAACATCTGGGAAAAGAAATATCCTCCAGCAAGTGTCAGTCCCTTTGCCATGGTGCTCGCCTTCATTGCTCTGGGTTTCAAACTGGTGGTCGTGTGTGTCCGTGTTAAATGGTACACCAGTATCAACTGGGACCCTCTTTTGATGTTTTCTAGGTATTTTGTTTAGCTGCAGAGCAGTGCTGAGGTTTTATGGTAGCACTAAGAAAACAGAGAGGAGATTATTTGGTTTATTTGGTGAAATCAATGCTAAATTTATTTTCTCTTGAGCTATGAGAAGCTTGCATGCCACGTAGCATGTTGGGTCATTATCTCAAAATGAGGAGCAGGTATCTAAATGTAAAGGACCCGGAGAGGGAACACAAACATTTCCTCAGTACCAGGACTGGAACAATAGCTCATTGTTGGGAGGAAGGGATTGCAGAAAAGCAAGTGGACTTGCAGAAATAGGGGATTTATTTTCTATAGCTTACTATTTATATTGCACTTGGAGGCTCTTTGGGAACTAGATGTCCAGTTCCTGGAATGTGTGTCCCTTGGTTGAGGAAGGTTGGGTGCGAGCTGAGCATGTCCTTTCAGTCAGTGTTTGTTAATAGACAATGCCTGGGCTCCGGGCTGCTTGGAAAGCAGCTCTGTGTTCATGCAGAGTCCCCTCTCTCTCTGCCTCGCAGCTTGGCAGCTGAGGAGATGTCCCCTAAAGAGACAGGACTCTTCTTCCTCCCACCCTCACTTTCTTTCTGCTATATATCGGGCCATTGAATAGGCTTGCATTGACCAGAAAGACAAAGAAGTCTTTCAGGCTCTAGCTTTAGCCACAGCCAGTGTGCTGTGGGCTTTTGTTAATACTTTGAGTCCCCCCTTTCTCTTTCAGCAGCCCTCACTCTCATTGTTAATACATTTCGGGAGCAGCGCTGATATTTCTGAATGCATTTTGTTTGCTCAGTTTGCAGGAAAAGTTGGGAAAAGCTGGGGAGAGAACACGTTGCCTCTTTACGCTCTCCGCAGAGTGTTTCCTTTCGTGCCTTTAGCAGGGGAAGAGCGGATCGCGGCAAATCCGTGTTCGAGCGGAACGTGGTTGTGGAGCGTTAACGCCTGTGCCGGCTGCCTGCACGCGGAGGCTAAATGGCTTGTTCCAGTGCTTGGGAATATTAAATGGCTTTCCCCCGCCCCGCTTGGATTAGTCTCCATGTTGTCCTGTTTAATTTTGTTATTGCATTAGCCAGCTAAAGATGTAAGCTCCTATTAAAGCAGCTGTTGCTGCTGAGTGGCGGTGGAGAGTCGGGGAGTATCGTTCAACAGTTGGAAACTCATCTGGCATTGTCCTAAACTGACTCTCTTTTGCAAGGGGGTTTCCTTCTCCCTGTAGTACGGACGGCGGAAAGGAAAGCTGCTTTTCCAAGTCCGTGTTAGTAAATCTGAAAGCTACTGGTAGGTGCCCTCCAATTGTTCAGAAACATCAGTACAGGAATTAAAGCCTTGGAAATAAGAGGTTAGGAAGCAGCTGATGCAGGACATTGGTGGAAAAATACATGTGAGTTCTGCCAGGAGTAAGGATTGAGGTAGGATGATTGTTCCTGATAGTGAAGCGTGGTCCTTTGGGGGGGGTGTGTGTGCACCCCCAGATTAAATGTACTACTGGGTGAAACAAACTGGGAGAACAGGCCAGTGATGAATTTGATAGTGCAGATGAGATGGCATCAGCAATACTGTCGCAATCGAGAGGTGACCACAATGACTGCCCCAGGCTTCGAAGCACTTCAGTGCACCTCTTTTTTGTTTCCAGAAATAGGTGCCTTTTTGGTACTCAAAGCCAGTTTTTAATAGCACGTCAAGCTGCATCGTCTTTAGCTAGCAGCTCCTAGCCTGGGGTGTAACTTGTGGAGCTCAGGAGAAATAAGTGAGGCTGTATTTCTGCACCTTTTAGAGGATAACGTAACACTTTGTAGTGAATATGTGACAAGCAGGGAGAAAAATGACATTCTGACCCACAGAGAGGCTCGAGCAAGCGGCAGAAGAAATACTTGTCAGGAGAGCACGACTTATTTTTTTCCTGAATGGAGGATGACTTTAAACTTTTGAATAGATGGATGCTGAGCACACGGATTCAAGTTGGAAAAAACAGCCCCAGACACAACTGTTCATCACTCCCCAGCAGGCATCTTGTGCTTTGCGGTTGGGAGAGCGATTGCCTAACTTGGAGAAAGTACCCACGTGTGTGGATGCTTTGTTGTTTTCTTTTTTTTTTTTAAGACTTGAAGGCTTTAAGATCCACAGTCTTTTAACAAATGAAACCAATTCCTGAGAGATCCAAGCAGCACGGGGATGTAAGAGAGGAGAATGTGCTGAGGTCGGTGTTTCTTTGCCACCTAGCTGGGGGAGCGCGGACCCATCCGATTGCGGTGCGCTCGATCATTTTGAGTGTGTGTTTTTCAGTCGTGCTTTCTTACGACTTTATGGGAGCATTTTCTACCTACACGTGCCAAATAGGAATTGATGCTTCTCCGCTTTGTTTCCTACCTCTTGACACCACCCCATTAAAATGGGAAAAACCAGGTTTTGAAATAGTTCGAGGCCACTCAGTGAAACATGGATCTGTTTCATGGTCTTGCTCTTGGGGACGAAGCTCTCCGTCATCTCAAGCTTAGCTTCGTGTTTGAAAGGCTTCCTTCACTGGAAAAAATAAATAAATCAATCTAATATTTTATTAATTACTCAGAAGGGGTTACTTTAGCCAGGGAAAACTTCACAACTTGTCAGCCACCCAGTGCGAACGCTCCTCGCACCTCCGTAAGCGTTGCCTTAACTCTGTTATTCTTTTCAAAGGGTCTGATTCTAGTTTGGGTTTTGGTTTTTTGGGGGGGTTGTTTTTTTTTG
>JAAGNO010018048.1:50911-62378 GCA_033439905.1 Ceryle rudis
GAGAAGAGCCCAACACCCACCTCTCTGCAACCTCCTGTCAGGGAGCTGTCAGAGCCAGAAGGTCTCCCCTGAGCCTCATTTGCTCCAGGCTGAACAAGCCCAGGGCCCTCAGCCGCTCCTCACCCCTCCTGTGCTCCAGCCCCTTCCCCAGCTCCGTTGCCCTTCTCTGGACCCTCAATGTCTTCCTTATACTGCAGAAATGGGATGAAGGGACCCAGGCTGGTGTGGTTTTCTGATGAAGGATTAATTACTGATTTCTCCCAGATTTCTCCTTGTCTTACCACTCGCAGCAGCGCTGATGAGTGAACGTTGAGTGAAGGTTGTCTCTGCACTTGTCCAGTCGTGTCTAACATGGTGTGGGGGTGTTTGGGCATGGTGAGGGGTGTGCATGGTGTTGATCTGTCTGAGTAGTTAAAAAGGTAAGGAAGAGACCACTTCATTTGTATCAGAATCTGATTAAAGGGGTCATTGATTTCTCCACCAGAACCAAGACTTTAGAAATACTCATAAAACTGAGTCCTTCCAAAGTAGGGACTGATGTTTGGGCAGTAATGAATGAAAATATTTATGTATGTTTTTGAACTTTGGATATAATTTAGGTCTAAAAATAATTTTGCCAGTGATGGAATCTGTGTTACTTGCTTGTGTGGCTAAGACTGAGTGCTGATTTTCGGTCCAGGGCTCAGCAGGGAGCTCAGTCCCTCACTTTCCTCTAGTAGGCATCTCAGCATCCTTCCTCCTGGGCCTCGGAGAGTCACTTCCCAGGTGCCTCAGGTGGGGATCTTGCTGTGCAGGGGAACGGAGGGTTACTAAGCGCTGTGGTTCCAGAAGTGGTTCCCTTGCTGTTCTAGCTGCTCTAAAGCTGCCTGTCACAGTAAGTCTGGGTGATGGGAGATCAATTGATACCTTAAAATGCTAGGAAGTGATAAAAGGAACTTCTGTCCCTTACAGAAGCTCTGGGCATTGGGAGATGAACATTTTCTAGGTCTGTAAACTCCTGGGTGACAAGATGACAGAATCATACTGAGTGATCTGTAAGAAAGGCTTTGGGCAGCACAGCTCGGGAGATGTATGGGATATTTAGTGTCTCCTGTGGGAACAGAAGTCAGGTGCAAACGTGCATCGTACCTTTGTAGCTGCCTTTCCTTCCACTTTATTTGAATAAACAGAAACAGATGGTCCTGCGGTGCTGTGGTTTGGGATCTTGTTCACTTATTCTGCTGCCTTTCCCATTTGATGCAACCAGGCCAAGAGAAGGGCTTGCTGTTCAAGTTCCTCCAAGGCCTGTCATAACTACCAGCCTCTGGTACTTTGCTGCCCTTCACAATTAGTTCCTGCAGCAGAACGAGGAGAGCTTGGCAGTGATGTGAAGCAGTCCCACACCCCCATCTCTGCAGCGTTTCTGCTTCCCAGATTCCAAGGCCCTGAAGTCACACTGCTGCTCCCAGGAATGTGTTGAACTCTGCCGGCGCTGGGGAGTGCGCAGCACATGTTGCCGCGGTGATGTTATGGCCAGATGTGGCCAGATGTGGCCCCACATACATAAAATTTCATATTTCTCTTGTTCTTTGCATGAAAGGGCCCCTCGTACTGACTGGGAGAAGAGGGGCACATCTCTGCAGCTTCTCTTGGCTTGTGGGCTTCAGAAGTGGCTGGTTTGAGACAATTTGCTTTCTCAGCTTACAGAGGAAAGGAGAAGTCATTGAAAAACGAGTGGAGCAGCTCCTCCTTGGGCATGGCTACGGGAGCAGGTTATCCTGAGCTCAGGTAGGGCGGGGATTTACAGTGTGCTGGGAACTGCAGGATTTGCCTCAGCGCTCTCATCCCGTGGTGGACGTGAGATAGTCGAGTGCAAATAATGCAAGCAAAGAGCATTTGCAGAGGCAGTTAACGCAGAGCAAGTCTGCCCCTGCTCCGGCTTTATGATATGGTAATTTATGGGGTAGCTGTGTGAAGATGGGAATAACGAGCAAGTGGAGCTCTTCCAAAGCAGCCAGGCTGGGGCTTGGAGTGAAGCAGCAGCGAAGTGTTTCCCTCTGTCTGGTGGGGGATCAAAAGAGAAGAAGGGTCCTCCAGTTGTGCCGTGAGCAGGAGGCAGAGGCTGAAGCATAGGATGTCAGAAGACAGTTCCATCCCTCCTCATGACCTAGGAGTCTGGAGAAGAGCAGGCTGGGAGGAGACCTTATTGCTCTCTACAACTACCTGAAAGGATGTTGTAGTGAGGTGGGGGTTGGACTCTTCTCCCAGGTAACTGGTGATAGGACCGGAGGGAATGGGCTGAAGCTGCTCCAGGGGAGGTTTAGGTTGGATCTGAGGAAAAATTTTTTTACTGAGAGAGTGGCGAGGCCTTGGAACAGGCTGCCCAGGGAGGGGGGGGAATCACCATCCCTGGAGGTGTCCAAAAAACCTCCAGATGTGGCACTTCAGGACATGGATGAGTGGTCCTGATGGTATTTAGTAGACGGTGGGACCTGATGATCTGAATGGTTGTTTCCAACCTTAATGATTCTGTGATTCTGTGAGTGTTTTGAAGGGTCCTGAAGAACAAGTGCAGTGGTTTCTGGTGCGTGAGATGAAGCAACACAAGAAGAGAATGGTTTGGGAAGACTTGACTTTTTCCACGTCAGCTTTAAAGCTGTGGGCTGGGATGCGTGTGCTGAGGGATTCTTTTAGTCCAGGACCACAGTTTGTAAGCACTGACCAACCATACTTAGAACAAGGAGCTGAGAATTTCCCTTGTAATCAGGGGAAGGTTTAGCTCTCGTGAAGAACACGCTGCTCACTGAGCAGCTCGATGCTTTGTGCCCAGGGCTGCCTCTGAGGCTGAAAGGATGGAGTGCCCAGTTAGCAGAGAACCCCGAGGCATCGATCGAGCTTTTGCCTGAAGCTGTTGTAGTTATTGACAGCTGTGTTTATTAATCCCTTACCCATTCCTGACAGTGTCGAGATAACACCCACAGAAAACAACAGGGCGAGAGAGCCCAATTCTCAGGATCTTGGTGTGCGGAGACCTTGACTTTTAGGTGGCTGATTGAAATCCCAAACAGATTGTACTAGCTGCAACTTGTTACCATCTGGTTCTTTGCCTTAAGTGAAAAGAGTTTTGTGGTCTCATTCTGGTCCTCAAAAATGTCCCCGTCGCTAAATTAGCGTCTGTAACAGCAGCGAGCCAGTCCTCGGTACCTGCAGGTCTGGGAGCCCGTGCCAGGCAGCGTGTCTGCCTGCCATCTGTGGCACGTCTATAGGCAGTCCCCAAACCCCTCTTTTTATTATCTTGGATCCTTTCTACAGGAGCGAGAATCCCGTTCAAACCATCGTGTTTATTCAGTGCTTCTCTCCCATCGTTCGTAGCCCCATTTAGATTTGTAGATGTTTTGAAGAAAGTGATGTTTATTAACAGATTGGAATGGAAGGAGGAATGTGTTTTAATCGTAACCTCACCCAACCATGCCCTGTGATAAGTCAGGGGACATAGCAAATATTAGAGTAGCTCTTTGCTCCTCATCTTGAAGGCAGCTGCTGTCTGGCTTTTGTTGCCTGTGAACTCCACATTACGCTCCTTTTCTCCCCAGTGCAGCTACTCCCCGTTCGCCGAGTTCGCGTGTGCATCACTAGGAAGAAACAATCTGTGAAGAGTCAGAAAAGGGCTCCCTAAATTCATTGTCTCATTTGTATGAACACCCTGCCCGTTATTTTCTGTGTTTTAAGAGTATCTTTCACCTCGGTGGGTGTCGGTTCCCTGAGCTTTGCGGGGAACTCTTCGCCCCAAAAGCTTTTCTGTAGAGGAACCTCCTTGTTTTACGTAAGGTGGTGTTACAGCGGATTTCACGCTGATTAAAACCACGCAGAATGCTGGAACTTGTGGAGCAGGTACCGTTCTCAGTTAAGATATTCATTAGCAATCCTCTTTGCGGCCACAATGATGTGATCGTAGAATGAAAGCTGCAAATCCTCACGCAAGTGAAGAAATCAGGCTGGAGTTTGCATGTGCTGCCCCCTCTCCTACCTCCAAACAGCAGACTGCAGTTTCTTGCATCCTCTGTCCATACCAGATAGCGAGGATAAAGAAAATTGAAGCAACAAACTCTTGATGATGCTTCATGGGCAAAAAACCTGCCTTCCGGAGGCGTGTGTTAATGTGGTTTTCGGTTGGTTTTTTTTCTGAGCAGTCAAGAATTTTTGACCTCTTGTGCTTCTCACTTCTTTTCTTGTGCCTGTTTCTGCACATCCGGGTCAGGCTTCTTCACAACACGTATTTTTCAAGCAGCTCACTAATTCTGAACTTGCAGGAATATACGACTGCAGGTGGAGATTTGAAATGGCAAGTTATTTAACAGCTGATAAATCCAGGAGAAGTGTAATCTTCTTTTGGCCCTTGTGTTAAAGACCTGCGGGAAGTGCGGCTGAACTCTTCTGTTTTGTAATAGGATTAGTGGGTTTTTGATGGGGTTAATAATGCTGGGAATATTTGCTCATATAACATATTGCCTGAGTTTTGATTTGTTGCTCTGCCTTTTACCTCCTCCCTTTAAATCTGGACCAATCGGTGCTGGCAACGTAAAGCTCTTCTGGGGTTCGGCACCTGCCGTCGGTACCTTTCGGGCTTTGGGGTGGTTTTGTGTAGGGATGCTCAACTTGATGGGTGTCTTCTGATCTGGGGAGAGCGGTTTGGGGGTAAGAGGAAGGGAGATCTGGGGTGCTGGGGAAGGCTTCAAATGCCAATTAACACGATCGCCGTTAATTATTTAACCGTGGAAACGGTTACCTTGCAAAAGGCGCGTCGGAGGTGGAATGAACGGATTACTTTTAATATTTGTGCACTTAGGAAGGACTAGAAACAGCCTTTTAATACCTTTTAATCAAATGAGGAAAGGAAAGAAAAAAATCTGTTTCCATTTTCTCACGTACCTGTGCAAAGGGAAGATCCAAGCACAGAGGCAGAGTCTGGTTAGGACTGGGTCTTGCAGATCCACCCCCTTACTGCTGCTGCTACGTTTTGCAGTGGATTTCTCCTTCAAGAGGTGTGTTTAATACTTCTCCACGTGGTCTCCTGTGCCTGGCGGGGGAAGATAAATGTGGTTTTTCTGCTGCTGCTTGAGCTTTTTCTTCCTAGCCTGGCTCAGAGTCTTCCCCAGCCTGTCCACCCTGGTGTAAACTGAGTTACTCTGAATAAAAAAAGCTCTCACAGGAGGTGTCTTGGCCACACACAGCACATCCTGGATGAGTGATCTAGCAGAGGAGCTGTCTTCTAGCTCCTGATGTTATTGTGAATCAAAAGCAGTTTTAAAATTGCCATCAATGGAGGGGTTTTTTTCCTTCTTTTTTTTTTTTTTTTTATAGAAAAATCAAACTCCTCTGTAGCTCTTTTAAAATTCTCCAGATCCTTTTCTTCAGGAGTTTTCCATGCACGTGTTTTGTTCTCATGGTCACGTGGGCCGTACTTCGTTTTGATGCTTTTCAGACTTTACTGCTTGTTGAACCACATTTTTGTTCATCGTATAAGACGACAAAACGACGTGAAGCAGCTCACCATTTTCTTACGTTTAATAAATTCTATCCTGCTGTTCCTTCTCTAACAATACCTTCTGTTCCGTGCCATTTAATGGATGTTTTCTTGCATGCTCCAGAAAATACATCGTTTTGAAACAAACACAGCGTGTTGTGGAACGCAACGTGTCCCAAAGTCAGCAGAAAAGTCAGAGCTTTACACTGTCTGCAGTTTGTAAACATGGAGGGCAGAAAAAAATCCCTGCCACTAGATAAAACTGGGCAGAAGGAGCCTTTAAGTTACTGGAGTCCGCCGTTAGCTGGTGCATCAGACTGGGGAGCTGGAGAACAACCTCTGGTACCACTTAAACCTTCAGTAGGAAGGACCTGCCCTCAAGGAGTGATGGTTTGAAAGCCATCCACAGCGTGGCTCTCCTGGAGTCTTGGTGGATTGCTTTCCACTCAAGACAAAGAGCACAGAAGGGTTTGATGGTTATGGAGCAGGAATTCCACTTTCGGCTCCTTGTAGCCTGTAATGGCTGCGCTCGTGTTCTCCACAGACCCCTCCTTACAGTGCTGTTAGAAACCAGTCATTTATTGAGTTGCTTTAAATTGTCCGAATTTGCAGAGTCCTGGGCTTCAGTGTAATGTGAAGTTGGAACATTTTATCTGATTGATGCCATAGACTCATAAAGTGGCTGAAGTTGGAAGAGCCCTGGGGATTGTCTCATCCAAGTGCCTGCTCAAAGCAAGGTCAGCTAGAGCAGGTTACTCTGGACCGTGTCCACTTGGGTTTTGAGTATCTCCGAGGACGGAGAGAGACAGAAGCTGACAGTTTTTTCGAACTTTGTGCAGGGTCTTGAAGGAGAGGAGGAGGAAAGGAGGAAGAAAGGCTTAAACTCGCTGCTGCTGTTTTGACCTTAGCATGGAGTGGGGGGCTTGGCTGCCTGTGAGTTGTGTTCCTGAACACAAGTAGTCATCCTCGAGACTTCATTTTCCAGTTAAATCGAGACAAAATTTTATAGGACAAGTGAAAGGCACTTTGTAAACTGAAGGGTTGTCTCTGCTGAGATTCACAGGTCTGCTTCCACTGGTGGAGATGTTGGAATTCCTCCCCCCAGCACATGCGCGCACACACTTATTTTTGAGTACTTTTATTACAGAAAATACCAGTTCCCTTAATTATGTAATGGTCACCACCCGACCACCCCAGGCTGCGAGCCACGCGCAGGAACTGTCACTTCAGGCCCTGGAAGAAACCGAGTCAATCCACACCGGTATTCGCAGATGTTATGAAATGTTCATCTACTGGGGCTTTATCCTTCTTAACAACACTTCTGAACCTTCTGCGTTGATGAATTTAAACACCCAGTGTCTCTGGGTGGAGGTTGGCTACCAGCAGGACATCCGGCCACCCCAGTGGCTCAAAATGACACTCGTTTAAATATTTCACTCTGCTTCTTCAGCTGAGCACATCACTGCGCTCTGAAATCGGACATGGGCTTAGCAGCTTGGGGGCCTTATCTGGTTTGGTTTTTTTGGGTTTTGTTACAAAGCAGAAAGATGGTTCTTTGCTCCCCGAAGCCCCGTGGTACCTACCTTGGCAGCGTGGTAAGGGCCGGGTGCTTTCAGCAACAGAACTGCTGATAAAGCAATTGCAATAACTGTGTTAAAAACACAGGGCACGGCTGAACTTTGGGGAGATAGCATGTCAAAGAGGGATGCTTTCTGTCCCTCTGTTTTTCTGTCTGTCTGTGTCTGTCGGCTTTCTGTCTGTCTTTCCGTCCGTCTTTCTGTCTGTCTGTCTTTTCACCCTCCTCCTTCATAACATCCTTACAGGAATAGTAACCAGAGTGTCTTCAGCAGGAAGGAAAGGAGTATGTATCTCGGGTCTATATTGTCCTCTGCACAAACTGTCTTTGTGCAGGGAGGAGGAAACGGCGTTTCCTTCGCTGCCTTCCCTCGGTGAGAATCTGATTATTTATGCTAAAGTAAGAAAACCGCCTGGAGTTCCGGGGTTGTTCCATGGGAGTCTGTTTCCCTGTTCCGCTCGCTGCCTGTGGTGCTAAATCATAAGAGGACATAAAAAAGGTTGTTAGAAATTGAGCAGGGCAGGTGAGGACGCAGATGATGCACCCCGAGACAAACTGCTGCGGAGCAATAGAAGTACTGAGGGGTTGAGCCACATTTGTGGGAGAATTGATATTTTTAGCCCGAGTTCAGTATTTACCTGAGTATTTCGGCTGAGTTTAGTATTTACCAACACGGGGAATTCTCCTGAAGGCTGGGCTGCGGAAAAAGCGGGGAGTGGAAAGCGGTGGGTTTGCGAGGAGGAGTCCAGGAACAGTGCAGGAACTTCTCTGCTGCATCTTCTCATCTGCAGTTTGGTGAAGCCCTAAAATCTGGAGCTAACCAAGTGTTGGGCATCTTGAGGAAATGGCTTTGGAAAAAAGCTCAGATATTTCAATAAAGACCCCAAACAGTCACCATTCCCCTTTACTCTTTGCTTCCATCCAAATCCAAACCTCAGCGCTGGTAAACCCAGCGTGCAAAGACTTTGTACCAGTGTCACGAAGCCGGTCCCGGTCCCATCCCAGCTCCTTCATCAGGAGCAGGATATTTGCAGTGTAATTGCTGTTAAATTCCAGCTTAAAGTGCCAATCCTGAATCTGCATAACATGTTTAGCAACGTGGAAGAGCTCTGGTACTTGCATCATTGATTTTAACGGGGCTTTGAATATTCCAAGTAATATCTACCAATATATGCAGAAAACCAGAGTGTTTTCAAGCTGCCTGTGCACCTTACAGGGTAGCAGCACTGGCAGAGTCAAACTGCTGTGTATTTTTATTTCACAGAGATGCTGTGATGAGGACAAGCTGATTTCAGTGATTCTGGATAATTTGCAAATGAGCTGCTTAAAGAAAATTTGAATTCCTTGATGTGATGCGTACCAAAAACCTTGTCTATTTGAATGTGTAGCTAGTGAAGGAGGACTTCTATTTAATCTGAGAGTGTTTTGATGATAGGAGGTTGAAGTATCATTGTAACTAACAAAAGCAAACTGAGCATTTTGAGGGAAATTGCCCTTATTTCTTGGTTTAATCGCCGTTGTGCTATTTTTAAAGCTGTAATCTGGGATAGTTCACAGGAATAGTGTGAGAATATCCCATTATACATTATTTGAGAGAGTACTGTGTAGAAAAGCCTGAAATTATAATAATTCAGGCTTCTCCATCACCGTTTGTAATAGTTGCAGACAAGCTGGTTCTATATATTACAGAGGAATATTACAGATTTTTTTCCTACCGCGCGCAAATCTTTTTACAGGATACGAGTCATTGCAGGCGGCAGCTTCGAAGTCTGCCAGGACCCCGTTCTGCTGACTGCAGGAAGGAAAGAAAAAAAAAAAATCAAACAAAACGTAAATTCGAATTATCTAGTTACTAAAATAGTAACAAAACCCAAGCATGCTGAAAAGAAATCCAGGAGCTGAGTATCGTCAGATGCAGGAACTAACCCGAGATGGCTGCGGGTCCCTAGGTTCTAGGTGCTTTTGGATGTGTCGAGCACGGGTCACTCCAGCAGGATTTCTACGAGCTGTTTTGACACTAATTTCTCTTTCCACTCAGGACTTTATTGCTTCTGTGTGCAGCCATTGGGAGGGCTGCTGGAAAGAGGCAGGCGGGGTGGTTTTCTTATACGTTTGTCACCAAGGTGGGTGTTTCTAGCTCTGTAACATAACCCTGAGCAGAGCTGAGCCTCGAGGGGCAGAAAGAAGTGGAGAAAGTCTCATTGGGCTGTTTTGGCTTCTCATGGTGCTGATGTGTGAGTGTGAGTGGATTAAAAGATCTAATTCTTTGCTGTCCAAGCTCTTGCCACATGCTGGCAACTCCACAGTGAGGTAGCAGAATCCTGGGCATCTCCCGAGGTGCCACCATTGGGAACTAGGTAACTTAGTTTAAAAGCTGTTGGGTTTGGTTTTTTTTTTTGTCCATTGCCAGTGTACTAAATTTAGGTCCGATCTGCTTCCCCTCCAGTTCAGTCATCTCTGCTGCAGGTGCTGCAGCACATAGGAGGGTGCCAAGGGAGACAGCAAGAGCAGGAATCTCTTCATCCCTTTCACTTGATGCTACCGGGGTTCATAAGTCAGCACCCAGATGGAAAAAACAAGCCTTTCATGTGTCTTGCAGGCAGTAGGAGAGTCTGGGGTTTTCTTGGATGCTCTGGCTGTAGCTGTTATCTCTGCCTTGCAATTTCGTATCAGATAAAAAAAAAAAAAACCAACCTAGGATCTTGCTGTAATGTTCAGGTTTTGGCAGTTTTAAACATTTTTCCAGTCACTTGAAGCCAGCGCCGCTGCTGGAGGAGCACAGAACTGGGAGCAGACAGTTGCATTTGGGAGAGCGGCTTCTTCTGACCATGGGAGCTCCTGCTGATACACACCCCTCTTAAAACTGAGGCCATTCAGAAACCAAAGCTTGAGGGAAGATAAAGGTGCTGGGTTTGTAGGAGGGCGCAGGCTGAAGAGCTGCCCCTGGTGCGCTCTTGCCCGCGGGTGAGTTTATTAGCTAGAAATGAAGATTCAGGTTTTCAATTACAATCCACTTATTTTTTTAAGAGCTGAATGCTGAGGGATTTCTGCTGATGGGGTCCTGCACGGTTGCAATTGTTTAGGTAGCGCAGTGATTGGATTTCAGGCTGTGGGAGGGCAGAGCAAACCCAGCTCAACAGAGAAACTCTGAATGAAAAACCGCAGCTTTACCGGCACCGTCCTTCCACGCATGTGAACCGAGTGATGCTTTAAGCTGCCCCAGGGGATATCTTCACCTGCAGCCGAGGCCAAACTCTTGCTGTCCAGGCCACTAACCCAGGGAAAAACTTGTGAAGAGGCTCTAAGAGCAACCTCAAGGGTTGGTGCATCAACACAGCTTGTCCCACATCCCCTGCTGTGTTTTTCCTTGAAGAAAATAGTTCAGCAGCCGGAAGGAAAACTGAGTCTGGTTGTTAAAAATGGGGATGAAAAGGAAACACTGGTGCAGGGATCTGGCTGATGATTCTTGTAGTACCTTCTGCACCTTGCTCCAGGGGCGGTGGCATTTGGTGTGAAGGGGCTTTTATCAGTACAGATTTATAAATGTAGGGACAGGGCCCCTCAGTATCAAGTACACCGAGTGTTACTCTGAGGAGCCACCCATTGTGGCTTTACTCAAGATTTAACATTTAACCAGAGACAATGAGTGTCTTGGTAAAAGACCAGAAATATGTTTTATCCCGTGGTTTTGTTTGGGGGTCTTTTGGGGGGGGCAGTTTTTGCAACAGTTTTACCCTGTTTCCAGCCAGTGCTTGGTTTTGATCCTTTACATCTCAGCATCAGCTGGTTACAAATCTTTCGGGAAGTCCACGCGGTGACACTTTCAGTGAGCTCTTAGCCACGTGCTCTCCCTTCGGGAGCGTAGCGCTCGGACCACTCAAACGAGACACAAACCACTGCAGCGAGGTGCGTGGGTTTTATTCACATGGAAGAATCTCATCGCTTCTCTTGCGGCCCCAGCACGAAAAACAGCCTTTGGGTTTGCTCCGGGATAGCCGAGAGCTGCCTGCGGCCCCAGCACGCTCCGTATTGTTATAAAATGTTTTGCTTACGCTGTCATGTTCTTCCCAAAGAGATTAAAGCTTTTTGCTGCTGTTCAGCAGAGTTTCAACTCACACCGGACCAGAGCACGGTCGCTGCATTGCTGTTACTGGGAAGTAACTGGAAATCCGAAGGTTTTCTCGCCCAAGGTCACAGCGATAGCGATGGTAATAGAGCAGCAAGCTCCTGAGTCACGGTCATGTGTTGGAGCTACAAGACCATTTCTCCTCCTCGTATGTAACTTCAGTAAATATAGACCCAGGCGAACCTCTTCCCGAAGTCGAGAGAGGATTCAACAAACAGCAACGGGGCTTAACCCCTTCCCACGCCAAACCCACTGGCGCTGC